>JAVQJD010078945.1:0-18516 GCA_036023655.1 Nannoperca australis
GAGCAATGGAAGAAGGTGGCCTGGTCTGATGAATCCTTTTTTCTTTTACATCATGGGGAAGACATGGCACCAGGATGCACTATGGGAAGAAGGCAAGCCGGCGGACGCAGTGTGAAGCTTTGGGAAATGATGGGTCCTCTCATTCATGTGGATGTTACTTTGACATGTCCCACCTACCTAAACATTGTTGCAGACCAAGTACACCCCTTCATGGAAACGGCATTCCCTAATGGCAGTGGCCTCTTTCAGCAGGATAATGAGCCCTGCCACACTGCAAAAATGCTTCAGGGATGGTTTGAGGAACACAACGAGTTGAAGGTGTTGACTTGGCCTTCAAATTCCAGAGATCTCAATCCAGTCGAGCACCTGTGGGATGTGCTGAACAAACATGTCCGATTAATGGAGGCCCCACCTCAACTACAGGATTTAAAAAATCTGCTGCTAACAGCTTGGTGCCTGATACCACAGCACACCTTCAGAAGTCTAGTGGAGTCCATGCCTTGATGGGTCAGGGGTGTTTTGGTAAAGGGGATCTACATAGTATTAGGCAGGTGGTCATAATCTTAATGCTGTATAGGGTACATGACTCCGTTAAAAAAAAAGGCACAGCAATTTCCTAAAACAGTTGGGCACTGTAGTTTTTAGCAAACGTTACTATAACAGGAGTAAAAAGTGTATTTGTTGGGGACTACTTGAAGGAATGGATGTACATGAATATTTAACAGAGTTTAGAAAACCTTAATAACCTAGTTTAATTATTACGTTTTAGTGTGCAGTGTGCTGCTTTTGACACTTGACATCCAGTAATGGATTGATTCTTCAGTATATCTGTCATCAGTAATGCTAATTGCAACAAAGATGCAACAGCGTGAACATCTACCCCTGAAAATATTTATATTTTTAAATTTTAATTTTTTCTTGAATTGGCCTGTGAAGCTTTGTAATCTTTTTCTGTATTTTCTCTCTGCAAACAGTCACCCATGAGTAGTAAAGGCAACCTGGCATGCTGAAGGCTGTGCGACAGAGATAGGGGCTCCTGGTCAACAAGCAGGTTAATTGTGTGATCGGACCAGATGCTAATGCTAGACTGAACTCGACAATCACAGCCCCGGCGGGAGGCTCTCCCGTGGCGTCTGATTGGCCACAGAACACTGTAATCTAATGACATTTGACACTACGGAAAAGATGCTCAGGCCAAAATATATTGAATTTTGTAATGAGCTCAATATTTTAACTTTCCTGGATAGATGATGTTTGTGAACCATTTGGAGGAGTGAAGCAGAAGAGAGACCGCACTTTGATTAACTTTGCACTTGTGGAAGAGATAACAGCTTCCTGAGAGTGTCTCCTAGGTGGATTATTGAGTGTGAGTGCTGGCACATTGTATGAACCCTCTGAAGTCCAACAAAACTGAATTGCGGTTTAGGGAAGATTAACACGAGAAGTTGTCTTTGTGTTATAAACTGCAGGAATCGCAAAAGTAATGGTTGGAAAATGGCTTTTGAGCTCTCCTATTGATTGTTTGGGAAACAGACATGTCATTTCTTACTAACCTCAAGTGCTAACGTCATGTAGTCTGAGCTAGCCACAGCCAACAGATGTCGTGGTGTGTTGTAAACAAGTTTTGGGAACATACCAATTTACATCAGTAATTCCAGTTTTTTCTAAATAGTGAAAATGTCTATATATGTGAGTTTTCTATTTGTGGTGTGCTCGCATAATACACATAATGGACAGCCCTTTGAAGGAAGAGTTAAAGGGCTTATATTATTTTGAGAAATCTGTTCATTTGCTTTCTTGTATACAGTTGGATGAGAAGATCGATACCATTCTCATGTCCGTGAGAGAGTCCGTTTGTCTAGCTTAGCATAAAGACAAAAGGGAAACAGCTAGCCTGTCAAACCCTGGCAAATGTCAAACCCTGGCACATTCCTACAACAATCAATGCCCTACCTAATGAATTTGGAATTAACAAAGGCTTTGATCCATAACACCTTTTGGAGCTGTTACTTTCTGTTCAAAAATCACAGATGCACTAGCTGAGCACTATTTCAATTTTTTTATAAAATATGGACATATGTTAAGTTGAATATGTTTATTATTTTGTATTTCAGTAAAACAGCAAACTCTGCTTAGATTGCTTGCATCCCTCAGCTAGTGACAGCTTAGTTTAACATTTTCATGTGTTTCACATATTTTGACAAAACTGAGACAGGAACACCACCACCCTGCTCTAACCGAAATATTTCAACACATTTCTACTGGACAGTATATCTTGGCTGTTAACCAGGCTAAATTATTGAGCTGACAAACAAGGGTAAATGGTTTTAAGTGGATGTTGCAGAGAATGTGCATCACCCAAATCTTTTGTCTGCACTTTTGCATTTGACATATTCAGTTTTCTTGCTTAAATCTTGCGGAGTTAATATAATGGAAAAATGTTATCTATTGTGTCTCTTTTATCTTTATTGTCAACACATCTGGGTTCTCTGAGTGGGGAGTTGTGTTCAGTGTTTTAGTTCTAATAAAATACAATTTTGTTATGTCCTGGACCTTGTGTTGACTGTGTTTTTGAGTGTTGTCTGATCACTTCCTGTTTTACTTTGAAATCGGCGTCGGGTTGTGTATCGTTATTTACTTTATTTACTGTTCTTGATTGTTGTCACCCTTGTCTCGTTATGGTGTCTTTCCTTTGTTCATTGCCAGTTTGTATTTGCACTAGTGTTGTACTAACACAACGCCACTGTAAGTAGACTTCCTTGACCAAGCCTTGCCTTGAGAGTTTTGTTTGTTCTGTTTTTGATTTCTTTCTTTGTTTTCTAGAGTTTTGCTGCCACGTCAGCCTTTTCTTTTGGAGTAGTGTTAGTTTCCTGTTGTATGTGTGAATCTAAGCCCACCTGATCCTCTGAATAAAGAGCGCTTTTTGTTAAAGTTATATCTGCATCCACGGCCGGAACCCAGATTGTGACAAATTTCTAGTAAGCTGGAAGAAACATTGTTAACATCCCCCTGCTACTTTCCTCACCATTGCAATCATTCAGAGTTGTTTACATTCCCTATTGGTACACACATATGAACTCAAAATGAAAGCAATCAATAATGACTAATAAGTGGAGGCTAATTTACAGAATTTCCCTATAATCAAAAACATTTATTCCCAGCTCGGTGTAGTTGGAAAGTATAATGTTTCTCTCCACGGCCTCAAATTCCTCTTCATACCTCCGACTGATCTTCGGCTGACATCCTCTTCGAATGTTTTGGGGCTTTAGGATTTGAGGATCTGAGGGATTATGGGATTTTCTGATTGTTCTGAAAAAGACACCATGGGATACAGAAATCCAAAAATGGCTGAGGAGCGCACATCGAGATTAGAGGGTATTATTTCCCCACCTTAGGGTAAGAAGACAGGAAAGTCACTACTGACAGCTTTGAAACACGTGTGTTTGTGAAACATTTACAATTTAAGGAGATTGTAGTAAACAACAAAGCCTCTATTTTGTGCAAAGTCGATGCACTTTTCCAATTTCAACAAATGTCACTGCTCGTTGTTTATAGTGTCCTTTTCCTACCAGTTTAATTTTCTCTGGAAATTGTAACCATTAATAGCAAGTCAACTGCACATGATCCTCTTACAGTTAATATTTGGCCTGAAATTCCTCGGAGCTTGATGCAATTTATCCGAGACACAATGTGTGGCAAGAAAAAAAAACTTTAGCTGTAGCTTTGGGTGCTGGAGGGTGATAACCACATTTGGGGGAGAAATTTATTAATTCTTCAAAAAATCTGTCTAAAGTAATATAAATTAAATCTTGAGAGACAGGAAAGTTTACTTTTAACTTTCAGGAGTATTTGCAGCTCTTCTCTTTTTCTTAAGGAAACGTCAGATGTCATGTGTGACAGGCAGAGGGCATGAGTAATTGTGGGCTACAGGGCACAGACAGCACCAGCACTCCCCTCTATCCTAAGACACTGGTCTTTAGGTACATGAGGCAAACATTACATGGCACAGTAGTCATTTTATTGCTATTGATCAGTTAGGGAATGAATGGGAATTATTGGGGTGCTGAATCATATGTTTAAAAAGGAAAGGCCCTCTCGGGAGTTATTAAAGTGTAACTCCACCCTCAAATTCAGCTAGAACCCTTTCTCCCAGCGAATAAAAAAATGCAACGAGTGAGGTAGCAAAAGCTGTAGGAGGCGTGGCCTCGTGGCCACAGTGTGTGTAAAGGGTTAACGGGAGACTGACTTACACTGATTAGTCTTTTTTTATATATTAATGTTTTGACGTAGACAGGTTCCAACCAGCTGACTCTATGTCAGCATTGGCCTCGCCACATTTAACTGTGTAGTACTTCTGTAATACTCTTTACATCCTCCCCATGAATTATAAAAAACAGCTTCAGCTAATTTTATAATTTGGCTGAAAGACAAAGAATATAAGACGGTATACACAAATGTAAACATTAATGCAACAACATTTTCACAGTCACCAACTGACTGTTAGCTAAGCCCCGCCCCCTTAGTCAGACTGCTGTGTAAAGTAACTTCCTCACCGCAAACAGCGTTTTGACGTCTCTGTGAGTCAATTCATAACGGCAAACAGAGAGGGTGCATATCCCCTCTAATGACCAGGTTACTATGGAAACCAGTTTAAATTTGAAAGGACTTGATAAAAGATTTTTTTTAAACGCCCTTAGGCTTCACTTTGCCCTCTGACCCCAATTCAAAACAAATCCTGATTACATTTGTGTATCCTCAGAAACACCTGATAATATTTGGCCAAGCCCTGTTTAGGTGAGACTTTGGAGCACGAATAAGAAACTCATTGTTCGATACATGACTCAATCAAGAAACATGCAAAGTGGCAGCGGGGAGAGCAGCTACCGGTTGCTTGCTGCAGAGCTCGATGTGGTTTCATCTTGTGGGAAAAGGGTAAGCATGCCACAACGTTTTTAGAGCACTGGAGCTTCCACTGCATTCACACAAGTCACCCAGCACAGAGGTCAATACCGGAAAGTTTCCTTTTTTTTTTTAATGAAATGCGCAGCAGTGCCTCTCTTCCTTGCCCTTTGCACCTGTCCTCGTAAGGAGCTTTACAGTGTGATTGATTCAGCCTCTGAAATATCGATTGTGAAAGGTGCTCTCAACATGAAAGGATCCTAAAAATCCCTTTTGATTAACTGCAGGATAGTGATAGTCCACTCCTTAGTGGCGTGGGTGTGATCATTAATAGTGTGCTAAACCCTGAGGTCAGTCTAGTCTCACGCTGTCAAGGGAGGTTGTGTCCGGAGGGCGTAATATGTTCACACAGCTCTGCTCCATTACCCATCTGTCTGGAGAGAAAGAACAATGGCTTTTCCATCACTCCATTTCTCTAACATTTATGGCTGCCCCCCTCTCTCTCTCTCTCTTCCTTTCTCTCTCTCTGTGACTCACTATCACTGCATCATTAGATCTCTGCATACAGTATGTCTCGTCTTCTCAACACTTGAAAGTAGACTGAGAAATTAGCCGTGTTTCAGCCTCAACCCTTCTATATTTGCATTTATTATGCTAGAATTGACTTACTGCTATGTATTGCAGTGCTGGAGTTCTCTAATTAACCTAATTCACTAAACTAAAGTGGTGACAGGTGTGCGATTCAGATCCAGCTGAGTATCATGGAAACCATTATAAGTAAGACACAATTTCTACTTCTTTACCTTTATCAGTTATGGCATGGCAACTACTGCTACATACGTATGAGATTCAACGCTAGACAAGTTAAGAAAGTGATGGAAAAAGCTGTGATGTGAACAAAAGGTCATTACACAAGCACTCTGATTCATCATGGCTGCAAGTCTGCTCACATGGTCATTTCTTTGTGGGAATTCAGTAGACGTTTTTACACTTTGAGGTTCAACTCATACTAAGATACTGCTTGAGACACTCTAGTGTCAAAGGTCACATCTTGATTATCTACTAAGTAGAAGTAAGACAAAGAATAATAATAGGATTGACAAAATCCAGTAAACTTTTTCAATACTTTTGCTACAAAGCTTTGAATGTGCACCGACATGGGGGGTTGGCAGTTGTCTCAATTTTGTCTGGGGTGCCCGGCAGTGTCAGACTTTGAAAACCCCTACTTTAGTGGATACTTCACTTTGAAGGTTGCTACTGCAGTGGAAAAAGTAAACAAGCCAAAGTTACATACTCAAATACACATTTCTGACCTGTCAACGCATTTTGTAGCAAGATTGTCACTATGGGGGTGTTCAAATTTCAGTGCATAACGCAAGGTCTGCTTCAATTTGCTGTGACGGCGGATGAAGACTCTGCAAGCGACAGTCCAGTCAAGGCGAAGCTTTGTGGAGAGCTGTGTGAAATTTCAGATGACATGGAGAGGCCAGGGCTGTGGACAGCTGAGAAATCCTCCTCAGGCATAAATCCTCCAGACTTAAAATCCTGTCCACCCTTGGCAAAGCTATAAATTTGGCTTAGTGGATACTCCATTTAGTTTGTATTTTGAACATGAAAGCTGTTAATTTGTGCAAAAAAGTGGAAAATGTTATGTTTTTATAGCCTTTTGGTCAATTGGTTTAGACATAAAAGATACCACTATTCATGTAAGTGAGTTATTTTTAAATTTGAAACCATTTGACATCAAAGACTGGTTGTGGAATTTACTTTACTGAATATTTCCATTTTATGCTATTTCATAGAAAAATGTTGTACTTTTTACTCCATTATATTTATCAGATAGCTATAATTACTTTCCAGATTTTGATTTTACACAATACACTTTATAAAATATGATGCCTTGCTACAGATTAAACTAATCAACAGGAAATGTAATAGTTAAAATTACCTCACGCTTGGCCTGCAACAAAAAATATATAGTATAGTAATATAACAAGAGAGTCATAAAATTATGAAACTAGCAGTAGCCATTCTGCTGCATAATTAGTACTTTTACTTTTGCTACTCAGTGGTGGAGGAGGTGCTCAGATCTTTTACTTCAGTACAACAATGTAAAAAAACAACCTGCATTTAAAATCCTATTTAAATAAAAGCACAAAACCACTAAAAGCTAAATGTACTTAAAGTATCAAAAGGAAAAGTAGTTGTTTTGCAAATACAAGATAAGATAAATTGGACAAGTCGTGACTAGATTTATGGTGCTGTGACACAAATCTGTATTTATTTCTGTATTTACAACTGAGGGGAACTTTGGTGGAACTGCTAACAACTCATAAACATCTGAAACATGAGAAGCCCCAAACATGCACTGATAAAGGGTGTCATAAGCCAAAAATGTTGTCACCCACTGGTTTAATCTTTAACATGTTGTAATTTATAAGCTTATCATGTGTTTTTATTACTTAAAAAAATATTTTTAATTGTATCTGTAAGTTACTATAATGAGTACAAAGTACAATATGTCCCTCTGAAATGTAGTGGAGTAGCAGTATAAAGTACATTACTTGAGCGACTGCTGACATTTAAGATTTTTACTAAGAAAATATTATTCCACTGTGAGGTTGCTACTTTTAGTTTAGTAAAGGATCTAAATAAATGTTTCCACCACTGCCCAAGACCACAAGTTATCTGATATTTCCATATTATTTCCTAATAATAATAATATTCTCTAAAATCCTAAAGCCCAATAAACAACCTCAATTTTCACACGCAGATTTCTTGTTGATGCTCATTTTCTGTTTAAGTGAGGAAAGGTTGAGCCAGGTAAATATTAGAAAAGAGCTAATCGAATGTGCCCTGAAGGGTGAGAGTGTTATGTAGAGATGGGGGTTCAGGAATCCTCTGAGAAGCCACAGAGACACTTCTCAGCGCGAGTTATTGTAGATAAATCCAAGCAATCAGGGCGTGTGGAAAAGAGCACTCCAGCTAAATTTTGAGGATTGAATTCAATCACGGCTGAAAAGGTGTGAAAAACATTCCAAGTGTCAGGTGGTGAAATATAATTACTTTAAATCAATAATGGAGCGACTCTGGCCAGTGTCCCTTATGCAAAAGCCAGGGATACAATACTGTATGTTTTCTGTGTTTGTTCTTCATCTCTTCGGTCCCTATGAATCTTTGCAGAATGCTTGTCAGCATTCTTGGAATTCGTCTCTGGGTCTTTGTATGCTGCTTCTTCCCCAGGAAGCATATTCAAAATAATGGAAAATACATGAGTCTGACTGTGCCTGGCTCCTTTTATCTGTTTCATGGTAAAAAAAAAAAGAAAGAAAGAAAGAAATACTATAAGAGGAAGGTCTCTGACACCTGGTTCTACTCGTATGTGCATTTTTTCCAAATTAAAATGGATTATAGTGTTTGCTCTTTTTTGTCAGACTATAATTACCTTTACCAACATAGTGGGTCTAAGAAATGTATGTATATGTACAGTTTATGTGCATGAGTGCATACCATACTCACATTTGAGTTCTGTTTATATGAATATACTTTCCTTATCCCTTGGCTGAACTGAGGACTAATGGAGGTTACTTTAATATTTATGAGGCCCATCTACTAGTATACTTGGCTTGATGCCTTTAGTCTTATATAAAAACCACTGATATAGCACCAGGCTGTTTGAAAAATCATGTCCTAATAGACTGTGTCTCTTTCTCTCCCCTCACCCTTGTAATCACCATCTGTTTGTCCATATTGTGTGATCCTCTGTTTCTGGTCCCCGTGGCTCACCACCAGACGCTACTTTTGGCCTTCTGCTCAGTGTGTTTGTGGTCTGTGGCCTTGCTCTGCTGGGCCTTCTTACATTCATCTCCTGGAAGCTGTGCTGTGTGCCTTGGCGAACTAAGGCTCATTTCCCCAGTCCACCCCTCACCCCGTCCTGTGGCCCAGAGCACTGCCCACTCCAGCCGCCTCTCCTGCTACCCAGCCCCCAGCAGTCACTGGTCACCATGGCGACAGAGAAGGTGAAGGACCCCATGGGCTCGATGGGTTTCCTGGAGGCAGCAGTCAAGATAAGCCATACATCTCCCGACATCCCCACCGACGTGCAGCTCTCCATGAGGGAGCACTTCCTGCGCCGCACGCAACGCATGCAGAGGCAAACCACTGAGCCAGCTTCCTCTACTCGGTTAGTCATGTTCATGCATGTATGTGTACAACTGATAACACACAAGACTGTGTGATGTGGTTATTCATGTGTAAATATGCTTAGGGGCACATGGAAGCATTCACGCATAGGCAGTTTAAGACACAACATCATGTATATTAATCCAACATAAAAAATTAAAAAAAGCCTAACTTTAACTCCACCCTCAAAGAGAGTAGGCACCAAATCCCATTCATATATCACTTATGAAGGTAGAAATGTTTTATCTAAGCAATTTGGTATCTACAAAGTTAATTGTAATAAATGTTGTAAATCGTGTTGCTCTCTGCCTCAAAGGCACCTCTTTGCAGGTCATTATGGTAAGACTAATTATATGTGATGGCTTCTTCATGAAAACAGAGGGGAGAAATAAACATTTGCTGTAGCAATACTAGCAGAACTGCACGTTTTCACTATGTTAATATGTGAACATCAGTTGTCCATTCTTCTTATTATGCAGCTATCCTACTCTGACTAAAGCTGCAAATTAAGAGTCCTGACACAGCAAAACTGAAACATTGTTCTTTGTTGTTGTTTTTATTTCAGAAATTTAGTGCAGTTTTCTTTTCACTTTTATCCATGCCTTTTATTGTATTTTCCCATCCCTCACATAAAGGACCAGACAATCCCAGTGTAAAGAAAAGCAAAGCAAAACTGAAAGAAAGAAGCAAATTGATTAAAACACAATCCTAATCGGTATTCCAGGCATGTTACAAGAGTGACAGTGGCATGACTAGTATGCTCAGTAGGGTAACTGTTTTCATGCATTTTTAAAAACAATATAAATACAGGCCACAAGCCACTAGATATTTCCTTTTACACAGGAAAGGCTGTTGTATCTGATCAGCTGCAACTTTAACAGAAGACGTGAGGTGACACAGTCAGTCAGCCTTTGTCAACGCCAGTTAGTGAGGTCAGTTCGGTGCATCTAGGCCCTTGAATTCGAAACCAGAGTTTCACTGCTTGTCTTCACTACAGCTCTATAACCCAAACCACCAGCCATTCAATCCCTGCCATTCTTTATTTCTTACTGTCTTTCCTGTCCCTGCAGGCATAATTCATTCAAAAGACACCTGCCCAGACAGATGCAGGTAGGCAGTCTTGACCTGGGAAATGACTATATGGTGGACAAAGACGAAAAGCCTACCAGCATTGGGCGCATCCAGCCAGAGCTCTACCAACAGAAGACCCTAGAATCAGATGATTCATCCAAGAACGGCAGCAGCAAAAACTGCGGTTCGATTAACTTCTCACTCAAGTACGACTATGAAAACGAGGCCCTCCTAGTCAACATCCTCAAGGCAGTAGACCTACCTGCCAAGGACTTATGTGGCACATCTGACCCTTACGTGAAGGTCTACCTGCTGCCCGACCGCAAGAAGTTCCAGACTCGTGTCCACCGGAAGACACTCAACCCCACATTCAGCGAGAGCTTCCAGTTTCCTGTGCCTTACGATGAACTGGCAGTCAGGAAGCTCCATATGAGCGTCTTTGACTTTGACCGGTTTTCGCGGCACGATATGATCGGGGAGGTGGTGCTGGAAAACTTGTTTGAGACATCAGACCTCTCCAGGGAGACGAACATATGGAGGGACATCCAATATGCCACCAGTGTAAGAATCTATGGGCTTTTTCTGTTTCTCATAATTAAGTATCAAATGACGCTTATATTCTATGAGACCTATGTCTCACATAGACTGGTGAGATCAAGTATACATTACAATCTATACATATGAGTAACATTTTCAACCAGGGTCCAATGAGTACATTGAAGTCATGTCCTCTGGAAATGTTTGGGAAAATTGGTGGTAGGGTTAAGCTGGGCAGACATTGTACACTTTAGGCCTGATTTTAGCCCCCAATTAGTCTCCCCAAATTGGTTGTTGTTTAACATGCAGCTGATCATGTCGTCTGATTTATGGCTGTTCTGTCTGTCAGACAATTCAATGGATTTTTGGCATGTCAGAAGTTGTAATCGGCTCTCCTGCAGTCCTGACTGTTGAGTTGTTGAGGGCGCAGTAGTCTTTTTTGAATAAACATAATTGGCGATGTCATTGGACAAAACCGACTAGAGGTTCCATGGTTACATTTAAAAGATTCAGAAAGGTCTGTTAAAACGTGTAGTGTGAGTTAACACAACATACAAGATTAATAAAAAGGCTCTATGCCCAATCTGCTTACATTCTACACATACAACTTTTGGTATTTTATAAGCTGATTCCAGTACTTTTAGACCAAATAGATTATTTATTTGTGGCAGTGCAATGACCAGTGCAAGCAGCACTTTGACAGTTTGGTATTTTTCTGACCTTCAAATTCGCTTTCCCCCTATGTGTGGTATTGTGGTGCTTAGCTTGAACAGAGTGCAGATGTGAAGTTCATTAAAATATGGCAATGTTGGTAATTTTGTGGAAATTGGGTGTTTGAGCTGAGAATAGCTATCTCAGAACCAGGTTTTGTTGTTTGTGGCTGGTTCTAAAAGAAAACAAATCCGGGGGTAATCAGTATTTAAACAGGTGCAGGTTCTCTCTCAATCCAACAATGGCTCAACAAAGTCAACACACCAATGCTGTGCTACGCATGAGCACTGAATAGACCTGGGTATGTTAGTTAACTTTAACCATTTTGCACTTTGCACTGCTACACATACATGAAGCAAAATAGCAGGTGTGCTTGTTGACACGCCCCAAGACATGCCACTTTGTGCTTGTGCTATTAAAATAGGGCCCAAAATGTCTGTTTTTAAGCCAGTAAGATTCATACATCTGAACTTTCTTCCTGTCAGTGTGGAGAAGGCAAAATTTCAGCATTTTCATGTAGGGATTAAAATGTCAAATAACAGTAAATTCAAAAATAATTAATGGTAACAATAATACAAACATAAAAAAGATTTAAAGACCTTGCTTTAAGTGTCTTGTCAACATTTTCATTAACATTAAAATCCTGGCTACAGCCTTGTAATGTGAATCAAATTACTAGAAATACTTCAAACATTTCTGACTCACAGCTTCTCATGCAAATATTTTCCTGTTGGCTTTGTTACTTGTTGATGTCCAGGGGCCATTTTCAGGAACAAAGTGTTTGTCTCTGGCACTATGTTAGGCACCTTAGAGTTCTCATCACTTTATCACATCTACACAGAGGCCTTATATCTGACAGTTCACCCATTCCAGTTGTTGAACTTGAGCTTTTTCAAGGTTGTGTTCAATAATCTCAACATTATTGCTTAGGAGGCAGAAAAGCAGGCGGCCCTCTCTTTGGCACACACACTTTATTGAACCACCAAATGACTTTATGACAAAATCCCTTGCTCACATTAAATTCAAGATTGGCAACATAAAGAATGCACAGATGGAGGGGTTCAGAAGAAACTAAACACAAACATGAAGTGGTGTGTAATGTAAGTCTTGGGTAAGATAAGGACACTGTGCAACTTAATGGGTGAAAGAGATGCCAGCATTTAGCAGAGGGAGGAAGGGTGGAAGAGAAGAGCCAGCAGCTTTCCTTTAGTTCATAGATCAAGGAGAGATATTCATCAATAACACCAAGCATTACTAATGAGTCTGGAGGAGACCAGTACACTTATAGACTTAGACTATTCCTCGTGTGAATAAACTATTTTGGGAAGGATTTTACAAGCTATTCAGAGGCATAAATTGAGATTATTTATAATGTGATAAATTAGTTAATAATTAATTGATTTGAAAGTGGAGTAAGAGTCTACAGCCATGCTAGCAATAGTTGTTGTGACATTTCACTCAAAACTAAATAATCGCTGTCTTAATTTAGCGTGTTAGCATGTTAACATTGGCTAATTAGCATTAGTACAACTGAGGCTGATTGGAATGTAATTTTGCAAGTAATCAAGTCATAATCCAAAATATTGGGTCATGTTTATATTTTGATTCAATGATGGTGCTAGAGGAAGTGTTAAGGGATCACCAAATGTATTACAGTTCACCCTGAGGGGGACATGATTGTCAATGTAAATAGTAAATATTTTACTAACAACCAAAAATCATTATTCCACTCACTTGGAACCATGAATGTCTTTGAATGTCAAAATGTAGATGTAGGTAGATTGTAAGGATGGATGGATAAGTAAAAAACTTGGACTAACTGTTGGAGCTAGAGGAAAAGTGAGGGGGATGCCAGAGTCAGTATGCATTATCCTCTGATGACCATAAATGTCTGTGCAAAACTTCATGGCAATCCATCAAAATATTATTTAATATAATTAAATATTAGATATTTCAGACTGGACCAAAGTAGTGGACTGACCTAACGACCAATTAACAGACTGACATTGCCGTCCCTGGAGCCTTGCCACTAGCGTGGCTATAAACTGATTAATGCAGTACACATGATACTGACTGGCACCAAAACAGCCTATGTTTCCACAAGGACAATCAAAGTGTCACTTCATGCTTTTACAACACTTGACATTTCTGCTGTGCTCACACATTATGGCTGAACCTTCACACCCTTCACACAAAGTCCCTCACTTGCACAGCAGAGAAAGCCAAATTGCAGTTGCATGTGTGAAGAGACGTTAAGACTGCAGCACTCAGACAGACGTGCTGAGATTTGCCAATCAGCGGGGTTCTCACCAAGCTCATTCAGAGAGATTAGAGGTCTGTGTGACCTTAATGCTGTTTATGGGATGGGGCTGAGAACTCACATGAGACAGATAACAGGACTCTCATTAGTTCAGGATGGACTCACACAGGACTGTCTCCACACAAACAAAAGCTAATATTTTAGTAGGTGTACAGGTTGTGCTTGGAGTTTAAGTTTTGTCTCAAAAGTAATTAAGAGTATAAAAAACATTCTTACACAAGGGATTTTGTGATACAAGTCTGTGGGTAAGTGGACAACATTACGTTGAAATTAGTGAACTTCATCCATTATGTTAAAGAAGTGAGCTATAAATTTAATGTACTCTTGGTTTTGTTTTAATTTACTGTCTTGAGTGATGATGATCATCTGGAAACATGTTCAGATTTGATGTTTTTTAATACTGTAATGAAAACTACAAAGAACTGAGGACTGAGAATAATGACATTCGCTGTTTGGCAAATGCACCAGAGTTGGTCGGGGTGGTCAGCCATAACTTTAAAATTTTCTGAAATTGTGTCAAGGAGACACTGACAGCTAAACAACCTAAACGACTAAAAGTGAAGCCCAGTTTTCTTTTCTCAGTTTATTATCTCCATAGTGTTAGTAATGACACCTGTGGCACCTTTACCTTTTATATTTCCTTGTCCACGGGTGCATTAGGGTATTAAAAAAAAGCTTAAAACACATTTTCTATTTCAATTAGGATTATTTTTAATTTTTGATTGTCTTTATATATAACTCTACAATTTTGTCATTAAGAAATGCTATTGCGTAAATATGCTTATTGGCTTTCTTGACAAAACAACTAATGACGTAAGCAAGCTAGTTAGCTCAGAAAGATTTTTCCCTCTTTAATGAAACACTTGATAGAAGGAAACGATGTACAATCCTCTGCAACTTTCTGGTGTGAAAAGGCCTTTAGAGGAACTTTGGAGAGAGCCAGGCTAGCTGTCCCAGCTCTCTCCATGCTAAGCTAAGTTAATCATCTCTAGTGCCATAATTAATGCACAAACATGAGACTGGTGTATTTCTTTTAAATCTAAATATATGCACAATATATCCACATTTTTCTAAAATGTCAAGTCAATCTTGTTTTTTTTTGTTCTGTGAAACAAAATGACAATACAACTCATTCTCTAGCCAGTACAGTGCTTAACATCAAATATTATGTCTTTCAACACAATTCCCTATACGCCTGCATCCCTCCTGCACCTGATCTAAAAACAATGCTGCATTTACCAAACAGCTCACGATGCTGTTCTTTTTCAAGCCAAAAATGCAAATAGAGAATTTGCATTATTCTGCATTCTTATATTACCTTTATACGTCTTTATGTGTGTTCTCTGCTCTAATTAGTTGGTTTACTAGTCCCGATTTTAAGAATCTGATTTTATTACAAGTGGGAACAAGAGGCCACCATAAACTTTACCATGTTTTAGACATTTTCATGATAGACATTAAGAAAGAACCCAGCAGTACATTCAATACAGTCACTTTTTTCCACTGACTGAGAGCTTAGTGATTAAAAAATAGCATTAATCCCACAAATAATCCTTGTGGATGTGACTCTACACTTATTGTGTATTACTCTGGATCAAAGCATCAGTGTTGAATGTAAATATGAAATAGTTTTTTTTTGCTTGTGTGTGCGTTCCCACAGGAAAGTGTTGACCTTGGGGAGATCATGTTTTCACTATGCTACCTGCCCACAGCAGGCAGACTCACACTTACTGTCATCAAGTGCAGGAACCTCAAGGCTATGGACATCACTGGATACTCAGGTGTGTGTATGTAGCTGTATGTGTTTGTGTGATTCACTTACAGCTGCAGTGGCTTAAATTGAATGATCCCACTGTGAATATCCAATTGTAAGCTTGTCAGATAGAGTGAACAAACAGTTGAGGGCCGTCTCTACAGCTGCATTCTGTTTATTTCAGCAGTTATTAATATTAAAATCTTGCAATATTAAGACATTGTCAGCAAATAGCTGCAGGCAGTCTGTTCATATTAATAGATTGCTGTTGCACTTTTCCAATCCATGTTTCCCTACAATACTGATATCACTTGCAAAAATGTGACATTTATTGTGCATTAAATGCCAGAGTTCAGGTGTAATTCGGAGTGAATGTAGCATTTTTCCTCCCATGTTTAATGACATTCCACAATTTTAATCCCCAGAGTTTTTAGGGGTTTAGTTGTCTGCCATTATTTCAATCTGTGCATCACAAACCTGTAGCTATCAAATTGTGCCTTCAAGCATATTGGGCTGCCAAGCAAGCACTCGTGTTTGTCGTTTATAGATTTAGGGCAGCTTGCGTCTGACTAAAACATGGCATAATGGATCATATGAGGCGATTTGCCACTGACAGATGAAGACTGAAATCAACATTCATCAGGAAGCTTTCTCAATCATGCGGTTTAAGCTATCTATGGCCCCTAGTCCTCTGTGTTTACACAAGGCGTTGACTCATCTACTTTTATGCACATTACTGATGCCAGGTTCTCCAGGGTTGCTTTCATGATTAAGTAGAAACCAAAAACACACGCTTTCATGCTGAGTTATGAAATAGGCTATTGACTGCTCTATCTTCATGGAACTCTTTGAAGAATGTTTTGGCAGTCAAGGCAAACATTGTAAAAGCTCGGCTCTCTTTTTATAATCCCAGAAGCCTGATCTTCATGCTAAGTATTGCACTGGCAGTTTTCTAAATAAGATGGATAACTTGGAGATGATAGTTAATTATCAGCAGTTCCTGTTTAAATAAAATCATTTTTTTTCTCTGCCCCTCTTTTTCCTCTTGTCCTCTCACCGATTAGATCCCTATGTCAAAGTGTCGCTCATATGTGACGGGAGACGTTTAAAAAAGAAGAAGACAAGCATAAAGAAGAACACGCTAAATCCCACTTACAATGAGGCCATCATCTTTGACATCCCACCAGACAGTATGGACCATGTCAGCTTGCACATCTCTGTCATGGACTACGATTTGTACGTACAAACTAACAATCTAATTTAGCATCATGTCTGACGCACGCTAGAAACCAACAGATCAGATTATCAATAAATAAAACGCTAGTCTTGTGTTTTTCTTTATTGTTACTTCACTTGAATGTTTGAACTTCACTCTGCAGAATGTTGCAAGTGTGAGAAGTCTGCTTTCAAATTCATCTGCTGAATGGGGAAAATTTTTCTGTGCTTAAATCTGAGTTGCAGATGTGTTCATAAGAGCATGATTTAGTTTGATTTAGTTTGGAACCAATCATGGTCCTATATGCCACTTAAACAGGTGTGAAACCTTAAGCGCCCACTCACTGAGAATGGACTTTTAAGTGAAGTAGGAGACATCTTGTGTTTAGTATTATGACAAATATTTACATATTCATAAATTCTTTCAACGAGGTAGAAAGAATACAGGATATTATTAGATTTTTTTAGATGTGCACTACAGTACCTTTGTGTTTACAGAATGTGAAGCTATAATAGAAAAGCGGAAAAGTGGATGCAGTGCAGGCAGCTGACAGAATGAGAACATGTGTGTTAAAAGTCAGACTGTGTTTTTTACTGTGTAGTATAAAAGAAGCAGATAGCCTCTTGTGTTTTCGTTACTATCTGCTAATCTAGGCATTATGTAAAAAAAAAAAAACTAAAATCCTGCCTTCATTTACACTTCAAACATTTAAATGGAGCAAAGATCTGCTTTGATGGCCTTCCAAAGATGAGTCAATTCCAGTATCACTTAGACAATCACCTGCAGATTCACTGTATCAATCGGCAGGGCATCCACATTCAGATTTGTCTCCTTTCATTACAGAATGCCCTTCTTGCAATTATAAACAACAATTTGATGTATGAGATGTCATGTCAGGTTAAGTCAGATGTATTTATGCAGAACGTGTGTGTCCCCACAGGGTAGGTCATAATGAGATCATTGGTGTGATGAGGGTTGGGTGCCATGCCGAGGGACTTGGCCGGGACCACTGGAACGAAATGTTGGCTTACCCACGTAAGCCCATTGCACACTGGCACCCCCTGTTGGAGTCCAAGAAATCTGAGAAGGAGGTAAATTTGGGACTGGAGTGATTTTTAAAGGCTTATTCTGTACGTGTTTATCATTTGGGATGAGGAATCTGAGGCTTAGCTGGTCATTCTCGGCTCCCATTGTTTGAAATCTCTGCTTGAGGGCAGTAGAATTTTTCGGTGGAGAGGGGGTGGGAGACAAGGCAATAAATATTCAACATTAGGTAAAGGGACGTGTGCATGCAGGTGTTCTGAAAACAGCTGCAGGTAGTTATTGTAGTTTAGCCTGCTTACCAACACTGTCATTAGTTGCAGCTGCATATATATATATAGTGGTGTCAATTGATTAAAACATTTAATCGAGTTAATCACAATAATAAGCTGTGATTAATCATGATTAATCACGTTTAAAATCCTTTTTTGGAGGGGATAAAACAAAATGTGTGGTGTTAGAAAAAAGAAATGCATTACAAGCTGGTTAGAGGAATCAGAGTTCTTTTTACTTTATTCTAACATCTCAGCTTAGTTCTGATGATTTCTGAGTTAGAATCTCTTAATTAGCAGAGTAAAGTCTCAGGGAGTGCTTGGTGCCATAAAGAATGCAGACTAAATTAGCAGACAACGACATAAAGAACAGTTACAAAGTCGTCTGCTACAAAAAGAACGTAAACAGCTTGCCTGTGAATTGTTTGCAAAGTAGCATCTCACTCAAATCAATGAGTTAGTTGTCGTCTTTGTTCACAGACTTCCCCCGGCTGCACTCTGCCAGTGTAGTCTG
>JAVQJD010078955.1:0-10981 GCA_036023655.1 Nannoperca australis
TTTTGCCCGGCCATGAGTCTTCCCTGAGATAGTCTGCCTAAGATACATCATACGCCGGCGCCTGCGGTGAAACATCCCCATCTCCTCCAGTAAAGCATGAAACAAAAAAAACACAAAACGACTTCTGGCTCCATCTTTTGGTCCTGTTTGTTAACAGCGGGAGAAAGGAACGGCAGTTGGTGACGTGAATCTCCTGTAGACCAGACCGTCCCATTTCAGTCCAACTTTTCGCGGTCTGTGCGGCCTACGAACGACGCGGCCTTTGTAGACCAGGTAGACCGCGTACTTCGAACGCTGCAGCCCCTGAATTGGGACACAGCTATTGTATCTTAAGCCTTGACGGGTATGAGGTAAAGCGTATGAATATATATATATATATCTATATATAGATATATCTATATATATATCTATAGCTTAAACATTTTTGAGCAGCGCATTGCCAGATACCAGGTTCAACTCTTTTTCCAGACGACTACATTTTTTGTCAGAGCCCTACGCTGAGTCAGTGGTCAGTAATCTAATTGAAATGATTAAATAAATAATTTGTATTTAATAAAGCACTGCCTGTGACACATACCTTCCTTGTAGAGAGCTTTAACAAAGCTGCATTACATTTAAACATACTTCATGAATGCAGAAAATTCACGTCGATTACAAGGAAAAGTTACAAGTACAACTTCTTTCACTATACAGCCAGTGTCGACATGGTGTTGCATGTTTTTCCTCTGTAGGACGTACAGAAGTATTGCATGCTGTATGTGTAGAACTATGCCATGCATTTGCAAGATTAATTTATTTCAGTGTTTTCTATTCATTGTTTTGTTGTTCCCATGAGAGCATTCTAGTTTCAGTATATACAGTAACGTTTACAGCAGAATGTGCGTAGAGAGGAGTGTGGATATGTTGTGGCATGAAGATTTGGACAGGTTTGGACAGCCCCTAAACTTTTCAATAGTGACCAAAACAATGAGGTCACAGACAAAACAAGCAAAATAAGTTTCATTCACAGGAAGAATGTTGCTGGGAAGTGGGCCACCTTACTTAACCTGCTTACTTAACTCATAACTAATTGTTCACATTAATTATAGTGCTTTATTTTAATTAATTACAGCATTCCATGTCTAAATTCAAAGGTGCAAAAGCATAACAAAAGAAAAACTGTAACTGTTCTCTGGAGAACTGCTTCATATTCATGTCTTCATTTTTGTTCTTTATGCTTAACAAAACCAATTCTATTATAACCAAAAGACTATAATAGAACTGCTACAGCACATCTGATGTAAAATATATAACTACCGTGCAAACTTAATACCATGCAACTGTGGTGGCAAAATGTCTCTTTAATACAATTCTTATGATTTAATATGCTTTGCTACAATAACTGTACACAAATGTCTGATAATGTGTACTCTCTGCACTTTGATCATTTCTGTCAGTGTCATCTCCGTCGTAAGAGACAGCATCAGGTTGATTAGAAACTGGAGACAATTTGCTTCGGAAACTAAGAACAGTCTGCCCTGTGATCTTATCCCAGGGTGAAAACACTCAGCTTATAGACAAGAATGAGTATAGAGTTGACTTGATATCTTTTCTTATGCTGCTACATGTTTATGAAGTTATAAGTATGTGACTACATCGGCCCATCGGGGTCAGATGCTTCATATGCTCACGGTGTCTGATCTCTGTCCTTTCAGCTGAAATAGAGTTTTCACTCTCCTTTCTCTCTTTCTTCATTAATATTCGCTTTGTATTTGCTTTATTAAAATTATCAAAAGACAAAGACTTGTTAGATCATCATTTATTTGCTCACTTCTCCAAGGGAAATGAGGAAAAAATCCATGACAGCTACTTTCATACTTGTACATCTGGGTTATTGGTTGTACATGTTCTGGTAATTTGGTGCAGCAGCTGGTTTAACATTTCACAGATTTCCTAATTTCTTCAATTAGGAAGTCCACCTCACTCTGACTATAGTTACTGTGACTATATGCTGTTGAGCCCTGTGATTCCAGCCTGCATGTTCAGTGTCTGCCAGCCTTCTTGTGTACTGTGAGACAGAGAAGGCAAGAATGTAAAATAAAATGGAAGGCCTAATCTCTGAGCATACACAGCCATGTGCTGCGCGGTGCTCTGCCTGCTTAAACCCACATCCTGTGGGTTACACATGTTTCGGGGTAATCATACATGTTCATGGAAGCACTGAACCCTATCTACTCATGCTGGCTATGATTGAATACAGGGAGTCCCAACACACACACAGACTTAGGGGGGGAAATGTAAATGAAGTCAGAAAACATAAATGCTGCTAAGCCTGAGAAAATGGCAGCAACAAAAGACAAAATGAGGTTTAATTAAACAGTAATCTGAATACATCAAATCACTCTGTGTCCAAACAAGCAGCTGTTTAAAATGGAATTCCTTCCAATTTGAGCTCCATTTTCCTCTGCCTGGACTCAAACACCAAGCCTCGCCACTCCAGTCCCCCACGGGACTCCAATAGGAATCTAATTAACCAAGATCAATATTAACACCACTCTCTTTTCCTCTCTTCCTTCCCCCTATATTTTTCCATACCTGTAGTTGAACAGGAGGGGAAATGCATTTCTCCAGTCCAGTGATACCACCACAAAAGAGGAGAGTAGGGTGATAGGGATGATCACAAAGCACAGGGAATGAGCAGGGTGAGGTGGGAAGAAAAGAAAATGGAAGGAATAAGGCTGCTGAACAAAAAACAAAGGAAAAGAGAAGTTACAAGAAATTATAAGAACATGCAAGGGAGGGAAGTGAAAGAGAAAGGCAGCAGACAGAAACAGTGATAGGAATCGATAAGCATTAAGGGCTCAGTCTGTAAATGTCTCTTTTCTATTGTTTCCCCACATGCAGACGACCTCAATATACAAAAGCAAATGCCCGTAACTGAATCAACAGATTGATGGTGTTTGAAGGCACATAACCAGACATGGAGTGCTATTCTGCAGCAGCCCATGTTCACATATTCACCACTGGAATTGTACTTTTGAATGCTGGAGTTCATTTGAGTACTAAAGCTGCTTTGTGGAGATGTCATGGGTCTGAATATGGGTAAAGATGTTTTAGATGAATTAGAAGTAGACCAGTGTCTGTTTACAAATATGTTTTCTACCTAAAAGCATGGATGTGATGAAGTTTACATGTATAATGTTGCCAACTGATACAACACTGATTGGGTAGTTTAAGTGTCCCATGATACAGGTCTGGGGCAAAAAGAAAACATACTAACATTACATCATTTTGTGTGAGACAATTTAGTTTTTTATTTCCTACCCCAGTAATCATCTTGTGAATCCTCAGATTCATCTTGTGGGTAGCCTGATTCCCAGGTTGGGAATCACTGGTTTAGATATTCATGGTCCTCAGAGGATACTTACTAACAGATTTTGTCTCTCTGACCTCTACTGTAGCACCACTGTCAGGTCCACAGGACCAACATTTTGGTCCATGAAAAGGTGTATTAAAAAGTAAGAAGTAAGCAAGTAAAAGTTGCTGGGCGTGCATGAAAAGTTCTGCCGAAAGTCTGTGAATATTCACGATCCACATAAAATATTTTTGGTGACTGTGTTACCTTCGTCTAATGAACACACATGAAATCTATTAGATGTAGACAGCCATATTTGGACAATTCTTTACCTCTACAAGCACCCTCAGGACAAACTGTCAACCTTTACACTAAATCTCTTGAGATTTTCACAAGCAAATTTCAATTTACTATTACACATTCATGGTGTTTGTTCTAATCAAATTAAGAGGGTCAGGATTAAATACTTTTTGTACTGTGTGCTGTGGTAACACTACAGTTTTTTGTTAATTCAAAAATAATTCCATTAGTTTAGTTTACAGTGGTGATTTAGATTGTAGATGCTGTTCCATCCTGACAGGCATACAAATATTGCAAAAACTTAAATGCACTTATTTTTTGTGTGTGTCAGTTTTTTTTATATCCAATTCAAGATGGTGAACATCCGTAGAATGAACTAGCTATCCACGTTCAGTTCAAAATATATAATTCTTCATTTGTTGAAGTTGATGAGAGGAGAAAGGTGAAGGATGATGCATGGAGATAGGAGAATAAAGGAGAATGGAGAGGATGAATGGAACAAGAGAGAAGGAGAGATAGAAAAGGAGATGCGTGTCATGGGTTGGTCTACTCTGCTCTCCCCTCCCCTGTGTTTTAGTTTGTCCAATGCCTGGCTGTCCTCCCTCCTCTGATCATCCGCAGCTGTTCATCATCACCTCATCACCCACAGCAGTTAAAGTCCGGCTCTTCTCTCCACTCCTCGCCAGATCGTCCGTTTACCACTGTGGTAACACTTCCAGGACCAGAAAGAAGTTGGTTTGACTGATGCTGATAATTTGGCTCCTTTAACGTCTCTCTCTCCTTTTGTGTCCCAGGCCGTGCTCCAGCTGCAAGCCTTCCTACTCCGCGACCTCTGTCTCAGCCACACCATCCCCCCGCTCGGCCCTGCCCAGGCCGACCCGGCTCTTTCTCCTCATCTCTGGGTGCTAAGGGCTGTTTTTGTTAATAAACTATCTTCATCCACCTGTTGTCTGCATTCTGCCTTGTGGGTTCACCTTACCCGAATGCGAGTACAGCTCCCGCTAACAATGAGGGAACGGGTGATGGAGGAGTGGTGGAGGTAAAGAGGGTGGTGTGGGTGCTGCAGTATGTGAGCCCCGGAGCCCTCCTGCTCCCCTCATTAGCCACAATGGTGAGCTGAGAGAGTGATCAAAGGCCGGGTGTGATCGGACCGGCACACAGCTGTCACACTGTCACCACCACAGGGAGGCTGAGAGACACCGACACAGACAGGGCACAGAGGGAGAGAGAGAGAGATGAAGTTCATGGTTGTGTGGTAGCACTGAGATGGAAATAGGAGGAAGAGAAAAAAGGAAAGAAAGGAGACAGCAGAGGGACATGGGAGAGGAGAAGAGAAGGAACGTCAGGAAAAGGAGAGGAAAGAAGGGCTGGGGAAGGGGGGTCAAAATGTTTAATGGAGTGCAAAAACACAGGGAAAGGAGAAATATACAACAGGTGAATAGAGGAAAAGAAGAACATACACAAAGGGGTAAACAGGAGAAGAGGGGGCAAAGACATAAAAGCAGAAGGTAAAAAGGAGAGGGAAATAAGATTGTCAGTGCAGCTCCCCACTTCTCCTTGTTAGAGATCAAATAGAAAAGGGAATAGAGAAAAGGGAAGGGAAAAGACAGAAGGAAAGAGA
Source organism: Nannoperca australis (assembly GCA_036023655.1). Classification (NCBI taxonomy): domain Eukaryota; kingdom Metazoa; phylum Chordata; class Actinopteri; order Centrarchiformes; family Percichthyidae; genus Nannoperca; species Nannoperca australis. Next base: position 5,256 of record JAVQJD010078955.1, read on the forward strand.
GAAAAGAGACTACTAAATGGAAGGAGAGAAGAGGAGAATAGAGAAGACAAAATAAGTGAGGAGAGAAGGAGAGGTAAACTGCAGAGCACATCCATCATGTAGTAGTGTTCTCTCTCTCTCTCTCTCTCTCTCACCCACCAATCTTTGTCCCCCAACTGAAGGAGAGGTGTAATGGGAGGGGAGGAGGAGGAGCAGGTGTGGGCTACCCTTGTGTCTGCTTTAGGAAATGACAGGGGAGGATGGAGCCCTGATGGAATACAAGAAAGGAGCAGGAGAAGGAAAATGAATGAATGAGTGAAGGAGTAAAGTAGTGAGGGACAGAGGAAATGGGAGGGAAAGAATGAGGGAGAAATAAGGAGAAGAGGGAGAGATTGGACCCAGCTCATTCCCATTCAAGAACTCACCGGGAGAAGTAATATGCTGATGTCCACAGCAAGATGGCAGGGCTGTGTCAGTGGAACACAGCAGAACAGTAATACTACCAGGAAGACAACAATGCTATTTAAAAAGAAGAAGAAAGAAGAAAAATTAAGATGATCTTGAATGAAGTCCTAAGATATAGATACAATGCTGATGACATAAATACACAAGTTAATGTAGGAATAATATTAGTTACTAAATAATATATAGGAGTAGTGGAACATGTATTTAGATAAGTTCATTCATCAGTGTAAAAATACTGACTAAAAACTAAAAGCCAAGACTAAAAGCCATAGTAAATATTTGTATTTGAAAAAGGAAAAGCTGAGAGTGAGATATAAAGATTAATAGCAGTCTCATGTAAATACAGAGTTGGAGTCAGGAGGAGAGCAGCTTGTTTAGCATGAACACTGGAACCAGGGGGAAGCAGCTAGCCTGGCTCTGTGCAAAAATGATACCAATAATAATAACTTTATTTAGCACCTTTTATGCAAGTATGCAAACCAAAGTGAAAAGCAGGGAAACAAATAAGTAAAAACAAGTTAAAAAATAAGAATAAAATAAAACAATAGGTGTGATCACAATGATGAAACATTAACGATGGTACCAAAAAAGATAAGTCTTTCATTTACTTGAAGGAGTTTGCTGTCTTTTGACTTTGCTGTTCTAAGATCCAAGGGGAGGCTGTACAGTTTAGGGCAATAAAAACAGAAAGCAGCCTGACCAGATTTCTTGTGGGATACTTTAGAACTTCTAAAAGAAAGGCAGGGGAAGATCTAAGTGTTCTTGTTGGGATGTAAAATGACAGGCAGTCACTGGTATATGTTGGTGCTAAATTATGTAAGGCTTTGTAGATAAGTAAAAGGACTTTAAAGGATACAGCTAGCCAGTGGAGTGATGCGAGCAGAGGGGTAAAGTGAAACACAATTTATTTGTCTGGAGGCTGATGGATCTCAGTGGTGAACTGAAATTTCACAGATCTCAGATACACTTCTATTAAATTGTGATGAAGTTCATGACATCAGTAGCTAGGGGTCAACACTTTAATAAAGAAAACGGTTTGTAGTGGGATGGGGAAAGATGACAATCTTCTTTTAATATGAAAAAAGTACAATATGTGCCAATTTGATCATTCTGGTTCTTGTGGAGAGAGGAAGAAAGTGGAGACAAAGCAAAGAGAGAGAGAGAGCGGATCCTTTCCCCTCACCATTAAGTATCACTTGTTGCACTTAGAGGTCAATTACCATACATCAAAGTTAGAATAATACGCCCATCAAATCCTTGTTCAGTCATTGGCCTCTGCTGTCCTATCACACAGCTTCACCATGTTTTATGTTCACTATATCACGTTAGGGGGGGGGTGAAGACCGTACATGCAGTTCCATGTCCCATGGGTATGAGCTACAAGGTGGTGCACTTATCATATCATAGTCTGAATCCAAACTTGATCCTCTAGTTTTCATCATCACAATCAAACAAATCACCCATTTTAAAAGGAAGAAAGGAGGAGCGCTCATGTTGTTTCTACACTACAGTAACATGGAATATTCCGCAGAATGTTACATAGACTATATTGTTAATCAACAGGTTTTAGACCAATATTTAAGTCAGAACAAACCTCCTTTCTGTTTGTTCTACTTTTATTCTTTTATTATCTCCATCTTTTTAAGAATGGTCTTAGTCTTTCATACTAACCCAGCCCAGTTCCATTTGAATTTGGATGACTATTATGCTAATGCAAGAAAACGTATATAAAGGATCTGGTCCCATATTTATCAAGCATTTGAAAATCTCTTGTAGCAATTGTAAATTAAACTAGAATTACACATTCATGAAGCTTTAACACCAATTTTCCACAAGAGAATGATGTGACGCCACTCTTCTATTACACTCAGCCGAAAAGTGGAAGTTGTGATAACATGTTGTAGTTTTTGGCCACACTAGTGTTTGGCTTTGTCCTTCTGTCGGTGACTTTGGCGATCCCCTGACTTATAATCTAGTGTCAGCATCAGGACAAAATATATTTGTCCAGTGTGGACAAAACTAAGAACTTCCTCAGTTAGTTAAACAGGTCCGCACTGCTCAGCACTAGACTGAACAACTCGTGAAGCTAAATCACTTTTCAGTGTATATTTCAATTGTATAAAACAGCAATTAAAGCGGACTTGGCTGCTCTGTAGAGCCTGAGCTGCAGCTAATCAGTCCTGATGCTAATACAGGCTAATAAGTTAGCATAACAAGTGGGAAAGAGGAAGGCTCAGGATGATTTAGCATACTGCGAGCAAATTAGCAAGCTGCTGATTAAAGGAGAGACTAAGGCAGAACTGAAAGCTATATGAGGAATTCTTGTTTAGCACACTGGCTCAACACTGGGACGATGCTAGAACAATGAACAAACATACATCAGACCTCTGCCAGGTTAGCTCACCACTTCTGATGTCACACACAAAGATAAACAGGTAGCAGGGGTAGTGTGGGTGTGTGTGCACAGTGCATTATAATACCCTGTGGCTGAACCCTCATGTTGTAAAAGTCTACAATCATTACTAGGAATTAGTCATCACCTTTGACCTTTGGGGCAGATAAGAAGTTATCAGAAGTTATCTCAGGTCACTTTTTATACTGCACAGTTCTGGGCCGTACGCATATTAAACTGAATACAATGCCATTCCTTACGTGTGTTCAACTCCTCTTTTTTCCTGTTAAATGGTTACTTATCTAACATTATCTACATATTCCCATTTACTGTTTGCACAATTACTATGGCTCTGGGGCCTATTCCAGCTCACACTGGGCAAGAGGTGGTCTCCTGTCTACCACAGGACTGATACGTTTACAAAGACAGTCACTTCTACAAGCAATTTAAAATGGCCAATTAAACAATAAAAAATGTTTTCAAGTCTTATAACAATAGTCACTGGCCATATGTACACTGGAAGAGATTTTGGTCCTTGTGTTACGGTCCCCTTCATCTGCAGCTCTGCACAGAAACAGCATCCTGGGAAACTCAAAGAGGGAATGTCATCCTAAAAAATTTACTGTAACAACCCAATTGATCTAACTGGGACTGCTGAAACCTCATATTAACACTAGCTGAACTTTAGAAGTAATTTTCACATAAAACAAGGATTGTGGATTTAGTTCCCCATCACTTTCATTGGATTACATTAGGAAGGGATCTCTTAACGGTAAGTATGAACAGGAGGAATGCATACAGACACCAGTAACACTTTATGTACATATTGGCATACGTATTGTTTTAAGAAGACTATCTTTAATCTAACCTGCATTTCAGTCAGAAGAAATGTTTTTTTGAAATGCCCACTACAGTCGTTCCATCACTCATTGCATTTTTTTTATTTGCTGGGAGAGAGGGTTCTAGCAGAATCTGAGGGTGGAGCTCTATAGAGCCAGAACAGTAACATTTGGCATTGAAAAGAAAATTTGGCTTTGAAAACACCTGAACTTGATATTTTTACATTCTGATGTGTTTTTCAATTACAATGTTCAGATTTTATCCGTTTTCAGATTTTCTTATGCTCTCAGGTTAATTTAATTTAAACATTTAATAATAATGACATTTATTGACATAGGGCACAAGAGGAAGTTGAAGATTAGACCCCATCGAGACTTCACATTTTGAGGGGGTAGTGATGCTGTGTGCTGTACAGGATTGTTCCCCCATTGGAGTCTAGACTAGGTTGTGGTGAAGGGGTGAAGAGCAGTGGCTGAAGATCTGGATGGATAGGATGTGGAGTGGGACTTGGAGAGCTCACTGGAAGAACCAACTGGGAAGAATGTTCATGATGAGAACCATAGGCGAATGGAGTGGAGGATGGTTGCATCGATCTGACAGCTGACAGCAGCAGAGAAAGGAACAGCTTCTAACTTTGACAGCAACAAGATGGCTCACAAGAAGTCAAGGCAAAATATGATTGGTTTAACTGAAAGAGTTAACGCTCTCAGTCAGCTGATTGAGTTGGAAGCAGTAACAGAGAGAGTGAGCAAACAATAGAGCAAGCATGAAGATGAACGTATGCTAAGGTTTGTCTTTAGACTGGTGGAGGAAACAGGAGCAGCCAGAGGGAACATGCCAATTGCAGGTTTACCGGTCCTGGATTCTAACCTCAGTTTAGTTTTATAAAAGATAATAGATACCAGTTAAGATTAACATGAACGTTTCAGCAAACAATCAGTTATTTACACATCCAGGAGACAGCTCTGGTTTTAGCTATCTTGCTTCTGCAGCTGGAGTCATTTGGTCATGATCTGGCATTAAATACAGGAAATGGCAATTGGGACTCACCACCTCAATGGGTGTTGTTTGTGGATTTAATTTGACTTAGTTTCATAATTTGGTTTGATTAATAGAATGTTTATTGCAGTTAATAGACTGGCCAGGCTGTTTGTTTCTTCCTCTGTGTATGTAAACTGGTTTGCTCACCCTGTGCTCTTTGTATGGAGGTCAGTTTTGATTTGGTTAAGTTGGGTTTGATTGGGCACATTGTTAATTCACTTTACTTAGTTCTGTTTCTTCCAGAGTGGTCCCTTACATATACACATAGATACTTGTACAGTATTTTTCACCAGCATCCTAACACACAATTACTCACTGCATGTCAATTATCACTTATTTAGCCTACTGATTTTATAAAGTTACAACTTCATGTTATGTTCTCTTATTGTCTTTTGTCTTATGATACAGTTTGTTTCTTTTTATTGCAAACTTTTCCCAGATAAATAAATGGTCTATTGATAAGAGGTGGTGTGTGTTGTACAGATCATAAAACCCTCTGAGACAAATATGTGATTTTGTGCTATTGAAATAAAAGTGAGAAAGAGAGAGTGAATGTCAGGAATGTTTTTGCTCTTGTCGACACGACACCAGGACGTACTGTTGTATGTTGTCATGTTCTGCGAATGACATCACTCTTTTATATCCAAAAACAGGCTGTTGATTTGACTTGACTATGCGATGTGACTGATATATCTATAAACATGTCTGTGAAAAACATGAGGTTGATCTGTAGCTGTCAAGGAGGGAACAACTACTATCTGAGTTGTCCTTTCCTCTCAGTACCAGGTTACCAACATCATGGTTCTATGGTGAAACAAGACACATTTCATATTTGAAAATGTACTCTACCTCCAAATGTGTTTCATTATTTGCATGACACCAGTTCATCGCAAAGTACACTACCGTTCAAAAGTTTGGGGTCACATTGAAATGTCCTTATTTTTGAAGGAAAAGCACTGTACTTTTCAATGAAGATGACTTTAAACTAGTCTTAACTTTAAAGAAATAC
>JAVQJD010078959.1:0-11278 GCA_036023655.1 Nannoperca australis
CACACACACACACACACACACACACACACACACACACACACACACACACACACACACACACACACACACACACACACACACACACACACACACAGATTAGCTTTATCTGATGACATTTGTGCATGTGTGTTTGAATATCCAGTATAGACTTCTGTCAGTGCTTATCTGTCCTCTGTGTCTAACCTTGTGGTACTCATCCATGTGTTTCAGGTGGTTTTCCTCACAGATGAGCAGGTTCAGGTACTCCTTCCAGTCAGCATGGACTGCGTCCATATGAGCCTGACAAACAACAGTGTATGGGAGCATTTGATTAGTAAAATAAAGTCAAAGTCCTTCCCTCATTTAAAATGAGTTTACCAAAGTGCTGTAGGCAAGGCTTAAAATCAACTGTGTAAGAAGAAACAACAGAGATATAGTACACACACACGCACACACACACACACACACTGGACATGCCAGTCCAAAATCCAAAAGTAAAAAATGGCCTTTGAGGCTGGATGTGAAGGTTAGTTAAGTCAGTTGCGAGGGCACTTCGGATATTAAGAAGGGCTTTCCACACGTTTAGGGGCATCATCCATTCCAAAAGTCATAAACATAGCAGTGAAAGAAATGTCCAAGTCCAAGCTCCTCTTGGAGAATAAAAAAACCAGGAAGGATTCATCTGAATGGAGTTGAGCCAGTACCTCAATAACATTCTTCCCTGGATGCTCAGAGGTCATCAGCTTCTCTCCGTCGTCATTCAGCTTGGTGACGGTGGCCTCTTTGGACTCCAGACATTTACTGATGAAGTTCTGTTGGAGCAAGACACATGCTGAGTAAAGGGAGTAAACTGGGGAGCATATTTTATTCATTAGTTAGTGGCCATCAGTTTTATTTATGCAGCTTGTGTGTCCGTCCCTCAGCTACCTCATACTGCCTCTGGCGGGCGGGGTAGTCCAAGTTGGTGTCGCTCCAGTCATAGTTGATCCTCTCCTCAGCCTGCTGGTCCATCCAGTAGAGCTCATTGGTGCAGTGCTGCATGTAGTCCCGCAGGCTCAGCAGGTTGCCCTGACGGGCACTGGAACTGGCCTAACAGGGGGACAGACAAACTTAGAGCTAAAACCAGTAGATTTTCCAACATGATGACTTGGATTCCCTGGAAGCTAGTGTGCTAAGCTAAAGAAATTAATTTGAGAAAAGTGCATCCTTTCATATTAAAATTGATCAACATAAGTGCTGAACTCATTAGTAAAATAACACATTTTAGATGAATTAACAGTTTTTTACAGTTATTTTGATTATATACACTGAACATTGTCACCTTAAAGCCCAGAGGTGTAGACTTTTTCTATCATCTTTCAAGTGATTCAAATGGCACACATTTTTTTAATAAAAAAATAAGGCAGTCCTGGAAAAAATTGTTCTATGTGATGACTTCAGCCTGTGTATCTGTTCCACCTTTACATCGCTATCTGCCACATATTAGCTTTATATATATATATATATTTCCCATGCAATGCTACAGTGTTCAGTACAATATTTCATTTCTAAGCTGAAGGATAAGGTTGGCATTATTAAATGTTTTTATTGTAAACAAATCCAGTTAAATGACCAAACCAACAACACATCTGTCTGTGGCTCTCAGCTCCAAGTTCACACTGAAGACATACATCTTCAAACAGCTCACACATTTAATTGTGTTTTTTTAAAGGTTCAGTAATTTCCCAAAACAGCTGGTCACTGTAGTTTTTATCAAACATTACTCAAACAGGAGCAAATAGTGCATTTGTTGGGGACTATTTTCAGCAGCGTATTAATCCATATTTGGTGCTCTAGTGAGTATTTGGGGCAGCAGTACGTGTACGTGAGACTGAGTCTCTCACGTGAGTGTCTGTGTTCATGATGATGAAGGAACATGTCACCCAGTGCAACAGTTTGGCTCACTGCTGTGTTTTAATACGTTTTTTAATTTGTTTTGGGACAACAATTGAGCTTTATGGCACAGAGGAAGAAGATCTATCAGGGTGTGATACACACAATACGTGTTAGTAGAAACATTTACTGTTGGTTTGGTTCTGCACATAGATGCACAAAGTACACACGTGTGGGCTTAGACAGTGAATATGTGTGTGTGGGTTTATTACCAGCAGTTTGTTGTACTTCATCTGGAGGCTACTGACGTATTCCTGAAGAAACAGAAAACAGAGAGAGTGAGAACAAGACAAACAAGAGGTTCCGGTAAGTCAGTTAAAAATAGAGAACTTTTGCATTTTGCACACCACTTTTAAAAAACAAACAGCAAATAGTTTAAACAGTTCCGTGTTTTTTTAGTGGTTGTCTTATTTATGTGTTGCTAATGCTATTTAGTTAGCATTACAGGATTTTGTGTGACACTCACAATTAACTGAAACATCCAATTCAACCAATAACTTCAAATGAGCTAACGCAGTTCCATGGTTATTACTACTACCATGTTGGTCACTATTAATTACCAAAACTGATGGACCCTGATGATATTCAGTCTATTTAGTTTTCTGTTTGTACCTTGTCTCCGCCGGTGGAGATGTGAGGAGCCAGAGCCTCCACCTCACTGTGGAAGATGTTGTGTTCCTCCACCTCGCTCTCCACAGATGGCAGATCCTGGCCAAAGCCCTTGTTGTTCAGGTTGTCCTGGGCAGGGAGACAAATCGATACCGTTTTTCCCGCACAAGTTGACAGTTTGGACTTAACTTGGTGTGGCTACTACTGAAATGACCTCTGTTTGTAATACTACTGAGAGGGCCAAGCAGAATTCGTAGAAAACCAATTAGTTCACAGCATAAGAGCTAAGGGCCTCCAGTATGGATAGCATGTAACAGCCCACATAGGTTCCCTAAATGCACTGAATTTGAATGGTTTATTTTCAGTTTGGGTATTTTCTTGATGTGCTCACCTTTGGGCCTAATGCCTGCTGACCAGGTTTTCCTATAAGTCCCTAGTTCTTCAGATGGATCCAGTTGTTAACTTCTTGTAGCTTAGCTTTGTTCACTCATTAAAGCTGCATTAATACACTTTTTGTCCACTTGGATGCAGCAGAACAAGTTGAAAACACAACCTCCTTCACAGTTCCTCCATGATATGGACCTGATCTTTTGTAAATAACACTGGACCCAAGATGGTCTTCACTGTACAAGACTGTGGGTGTATCAGAGAGTGGGTGTCGCATACAATTCAATCAATTCCAAGAAAACATACTTTGTTACTAGATGTATTTTCCAGTTTTCTTGTGTGAGTGTGGTGTTTGTGGAAGGCCACAGAGGTTCCTTTCAGGTTCTCAGCGGCAGCCTGCGTGAGCTGCGTACAGATGTGCTTCCTACCAGTTTCTCATCCATCATGTTGCCCCAGTTGATGCTGGGCTTCCCTTCAGTGCGGATCAGGTGGTAGATACGGTCGTGGTCCTCTTTCAGCTTCATCACTCTCTCACGCAGCTGCTTCATGCTGAACACATGCACAATAATAACAATTAATCATAACAATTGATTTATTTTGTCCCCCTTGGGAACAAAATAACAACTCTGTTAGAATTTGTATTTTATCCACTACCATCCTTAAATAGGATGTTGTGGGTTTTGGTAACACTTAATAGGTAAGTAATGTTAACTAAATGCAGCATGACAACATCACACATTTTCTGTGTGTACAAATAGTTCTAATATTCCTTTCTGCACTTGTATACTGACTAAAAGAACTATAAATACCTATAATCAATGAAGGTGAGATGCCTGCACTCTAATGGCTCATCATTATGTCCACAGCATCATTTATTTCAACACAGAACTGTGTCATGCTCACCACTCTGCTGCTCTTATTTACTCTTCCAACACAAATGCTGTTTTCATTCACTAATTACTGTACATTCCCAAACAGTGCTTTATTTACCTCAGTGGCCTTTATTTCTAATTGACCCAGTTAATGCAAACGGAATAACAGTACTAATTCCATCAGAGTTGTGTTAAGCTATCATGAATGAAACTCAACACTTCTTCTAGATTTTTCACATTAAAAACATTGCAGCCTTCCCTTTACATGTACTCTTTTTTTATGAAAGAAAGTGTTTTGTTAACATCAATCAGGAGTATATCATATGTTGTATGCTACGGGTAATTTCACCTGTGCAGGAAGTGATGTGTTTTACTAACAGCAGCTGTTGGAGCCGTTGCTGTGTCAAATTGTATTACACTGTATGCACTGGTAATTCCTGGGTTGCACGGTAGGGGGTGTGTGGTTACGGGGAAGGTTATATCTGCAACACACCGTAATCACACTGTAGGTGTTGTTGACGGCAGAAGCGAACAGTTTTGACCGTAAGCGGAACTACAAACTTAAGCGTGAGCATTTTCTGTTGTTTGTTTGTACTTACAATAGCAAAAAGTGTATATGAGTATATGTTTTCGTGGCGTAAAGCCCTGTTCAGTAAAGGAATGATAACATGTGAATATATGACTACTACACAGTTGGAAGTGCTACTAAATTTATCAAGACAACAAACAAAGAGAAAGTTTGAGTTTGGATACAGGGAAATTAGGAATAAAGGTCTATCTCATACAGTATAAGCCTGTTCCTACTCACTCCTGTGCTATCATCTCCGCCTGTGGATGCTGCAGGCGCTTGGTGTTGGCGACGTCCTCGTCCAGGCTGGTAAGCAATTCAAGAGAGTTGAGGATTCTCTTGTTGCTGTCATCCTGATACAGCGGCTGCTTCCCCTCATTGATCTTGCTCACATCCTGCAGAAGAAACACATGGGGTGTAAGAAAGCTGGCCCCTGTAATGTAATGGGCCTCTGCTTATTTTACTGGGTTCATTGTTTTGAGTTTATCAGTATGTAGGGTTTGCAGTTAGAGTCAAACTCTGTTAAGTTGCTCCTTGTGTCTGACAAAATAAATGTGTCTTAAGCCATGAAGGGTCGAATGAAAGACACTAGCTGTTGCATTATGGGAAGTGTAGGATCCAGCGTTTTTGGATTCTTACCCTGACTAGGAATTCTTTAAAAGTCTCTAGTTACAGAGACAGAACCATCAGGCGGTTTTTACACTGAAATACCTTTTATTTCATCTCAACTTTACACCAATAAAACCCATGGAAAAGACTGCATGACACCAATTTATTATAATGGTTAGTCTCACAATTATTGTTTAAATCCGATTTTACTAATTGGGATGAGTTTTAGTGCCCCTAAATTCAAGGTACTCATGTTGGTATTTGCAAAAGTGCATTTACTAATATTTAATATGTGGATTTATAGTTTCTATCATAGTTGAAGCCCCTCTTTACACCACAGCACTATGAGGCAGAGTGCTGGTTCTCTTGTACCTCCTGCTCACTCTATAATCTAAAATCTAGGCCCAAGCACAAAAGTGTTTCGCCACTTTAAATTTAACTTGTTAGTGTTGTATTTGGAGATTGTCAGGATTTACAGATCTCTGAACCTTTTGGAGACTTGGCTATCAGATTGTACCTTGTTGAGGTTCTGCTCAACATCGTAGATGTTCTTCTCCACCTTATCGGCATTCTTCTGCAGCTTCTCGATCAGAGCGCTCAGTTCTGTGGATGGAGCGCTGCAGGACAAACACAAAGGTTACTGTCGCTGTTTCCCACCGTTATCATCAGAGGCAATAACACTGTCACCTTTGATGTCACCGTGTGTCACAGCAGCAGTTACTTTGATGATGTGAACGTCTCGATGCAAACATGTCAATCAAAATGGTAATACAGAAATGGTATGCATAATGGAAATGTACCTAAATTCAAAAGACTGGCACCAGATATTAATGCTGATTAATAATTACAATTAACTTGTTGGTTGATCAACAGTTTTATTAATCAAGCAAAAATGCAAAACATGATCTGCTTTCAGCTAATGTGAATGTTTTATATTATTGTGAATTGCATGATTGGACTTTTGGTTGAACAACTGTGTTAAGTCCACCTCAGCAACTAGCAAATTCCTGCTTTCAGCCGGTGCTGACCGTCGCTTTCACCGGCAGCAGGTCATATCAGCTGCTGCTAATTAATGTCATTCTGAGAGTAATTTGATGACAAAAGAAAATGAAACCTGTCTCTAGTGCTCTCTCTGCAGCTGTGTCTGTACTCTGTAATACCACTGTACAATCACAGATTTTCTGCTCAATGTTCTGCCAATTTCAGGGTTCGCATTCTCCCGTTAAAACTTTCATTTTTACCAGATCAATAATAATCAATGACCTTCATATTTTTGAACCAGGACTTTCATTATTTGGATCAAGTAGCTTGTGGAAAATATGGTGTAAGTGTAAGTAGGCTAAAGCTGTTATTTCAGTGTTTAGAATAAGTATTTAATATTCATTTATATTAATATTCAGGCAAATACACATATCAGATCTGACTCTGTGTCAGCAGGTACCTGATATTAAAGGACTTGGATTGGGAATGGGGCCAAAAACCCTTGATTGAGACAGTAGTATTCACCACTAATGTCATGGCACGATGTTGGATGGACCAACATATGTACATGGCAACTGTGGGGTACAATGCCTTTCCTGATCTCTATTATCTACATCACAATACACTATGATCCTTTAAACATCAACTGTATGTATATGAGCACTACAGTTTTATGGCTATGAGCAAGTTTTATAGCTGTTAATGACTTGATGACACATGAACTGACTGCTTCTCATCAACTCATTAATTTCTTCATACCAGCACGATGACTCACAGGTTTTTCCTGAGAATATTAATACATGCCAGTGCCAGCACTGGACTGACTCACTGACTGGATGAACTTATAACATTACAGAACTGATAACACGGGACTTCATTTGTATGCACAGAGCAGCCATTCTGTAAGAAAACAATCATCAATAACACATTTGCATGATTGTCACTGTGCATGCTGTGCTAAATGGGCATCTTATTGTTAGGTGAGGATGCTGGCTGGACACAGGCAGCTTCAGAACACACAGCTAAAGTAAAGGAAACTAGCCCAGTAGGTTTTGGTCTCATATCATGCAGCAGGCCACACCTAGTCCAACCACTGGGACAACTATCCCTCAGTGTAATGTGTGCCGAAGTGCATGTTCAAGTGCTCGTGTGATGTCACTGATAGTGTATGGAGTGTATCGTGTTAATACTGAGCACTGAAATCAGCTGTGTGCTGTCTTTATGTATTCCTTTAACTGCCAACCGCAGAGCAGTGACTGATATGTAAGCATGGCTGCTTTTATTGGCTGATCAAAGCTTATCAAAGATGTGTGGTGTTTGTATTTATGTTGTGAAATGTCTACTGATAGTCAGAAATGTGTTATGTTTGAGGTCATTTAGGAGTATCTCCATTTTACCATTTGTCCACCTCAGAGCATTGACAAGTTTGTTTTTACACTGTAAAATGTCTGTCAGTACATATCTGTGCCAAGTTTTTAATAAGCAACTTTAACCATTGCATCATTAATAAATGACTATCACCTTCATGCACATTCACTTTCACCTTTCGGGAGTATTTCAGTGACACAGACATTGTGTTTTGTTTATTTAAAGCAATGCTAACCAGTGTGTGTGTGTGTGTGTGTGTGTGTGTGTGTGTGCACCCTGGTGACAGACACAGGGCATAAAGAGTCCATGTCTATTCAAATCCACCATCCGTGTCCTCCTACACACATGCACATCCACACCCATTCACCATTTGTACGCCCAACATGTGTTATCTAACATCTGCTGAATGCACACTGACACTGACTGATATTAGGTCTGTTTCAGGAGAAGAAACCCACCATACTTGTGGTTTGACTCGAGGCTACCTGAGTCTGAACTACACTCTGATACTGTACACATCTATTGGACATATATGAACACAATAGTTTTATAGCTATGAGATAGTTGTATATCTTTTAATAACTTAACATCTGCTAAATGCATGCTGGACACTGACTTTAATTCAAAGCCCCTGCTGGTTTTGAAATTAAACTAAGTCAGAACAAGTTTGAACTGGCACATGCTGCAGAGTTCTGCTTGTAATTTGACGGTTGAGGCCCGTCCAAATGAAAAACACCCAGAGGGGCTTTTCTGTCATGTTAGAAGCTCATGGAAACAAACACGTACAGTTCTCTTTTCTCACCGAAAACCTTCAACCCAACAGGTCCTTGTGTAAGCAGCACACGCCTTGATAGACTGCATGTCTCCTAAGTCACATGTACTTGGATAGCTATTGTATGACTCAATGCATTTTGCTATTTCCTTACATGCTTTTAAATAATTCAAACTAGTGGTTTTTGCAGGCCATGTGTAGAAGAAGTCTTCTTTTTCAAAGCAGACATGGAAATTAAACCATATTCCTTTACTGAACCATTTTGAGTGTTTAGCAGTCCCATTGATTGTGACTGGCCTTATATTTAATAACTAGAAAGAGACATAATAAGATTCTGAAACAATGGTACAATAATTCTACCTCTGCATTCTGTGCTCCAAACATGTTGTCAGTAGGGAGGGAGGCTCACTGGCTCTAATCCAGTGTTGGTTATGGTTGTGGTTATGTTGGTTCTGGGAAGGAACTGGCACTGGAGCGTTAGCTTGAGAAACACCACTCAGATGTTCCCACAGGGAGAGGGGTCAAATTAGAAACAGAAAGCTCCAGCTCCAGTCACAGGGTGTGGAGGGCGGCTGCTGTCAGTGAGCGTCACAGCAATCCCAGAGGCCTGCTCTCATTCCATCCACATGTTGCCAGTCTAGGTACATGCACGGGTTATGAGACAATGGGCCCCTGAGCACAGCCGTTTAGAAGCCCCCCCACCCCTCTTACATAACAGCAAGAGCAACAGAATGAAGGAGACACAAAATGACTACACCATTTGTAGTTCTTTTGCTTCACTTTGTGACCGTTTTACATCCCTCTGGAGCTCAGAAGCCCCTGCCTGCTTGTGTTCAGTAGGCATGAGCAGTATTCCATCCATGTCTACATAGGAAGAGATTATACTTCCTATAAAGAGGTGTCAAGTTTAAAACCTTATAACAGGCCTAAACAAGCATTTCACCGTATTATTGTTTGGATGCTAAGGTAGGCACTAATCTCCAGCCATCTCTAGAATTGGAAGCTGTCATTCGCCCAGCTCACACTGACAGATACCTGAGATTACAACTTCCTTTTTTTTTTTTTTTTTACATGCAACTAAAAGCTGAATAAGAGGGTGGAGCTGCATTATTAGGATTCCATCGCTGTCTGTTGGTAGTAATCAGGGTACAGAAGTTGTGGTTACAATAATGACATATCTTCACTATGGCGTCCCCATTGACAGCGGATGGGTAGTAAACAAAATGCTAATAAATCAGTGGTTTGGTTGGGACTTGTTTAACTAAGTGCCTTTAGATACATGTGATGCCAGTGCATGGCACAGCACAAAGACAAGGACCAGGAGTCCTATGGAGGGAGACAGAGCGTTCCTTTTCTCTTAACGTGACAGTGGACGAACACGCCTTACACTGGAGGATTACTATTTGAAAAACAAATTATCCAAACTTTTGGTACTCAACCTCAAAGGGTGTTATTTCCAAGGCCCCTGGCGCCCCTAATAAGCATACCTGCTGAGTGACATGGAGCATTGTGCTTTCTACTGTCTCTCAAGGCATTCCTCCTTCCAGAGAGCTGGTTGAAGGTGGGTGAAAATGAGCAAAGACAATGATTTGATAAACTTCAGGCTCAACATATGCACTTTATAATCTCCACAGTGGAAAGCAGATACACACCTAGTGAAAAGGCTAAGTGATAGGGAATGGGCTGGGTGGGTGAAGCAATATTATGGGAGAGGCTACACATTTTCTTTGAGAGGACACCCAAATAGGCTACTTATCAAACCAGTTTCTACAACTTAACTACACAGCCTATCAACCACACCCTCACTTGAGATTTACAGTTTTCTGTCCTTTCTGGCTTAAAAGCAGCTCGTGCAGACACCAGCTCGTTTTATTCACATTTCATCCCAACAGTTCTTTGAGTGGATTCATCTTAACATCTAAAGCCATGCACCAGAAAGAACAGTTATACTTTACAGTCAACCCAATGGAGCTAGTTAGCCCACTATAAGGTATACTTCGTTGTACTGCTGCATGTTCGGATTCTTCAGAATATGCCCCATTGCATAATCCGTTAATAAAATGACTAAATAAAAATTACATTACCTGTACGCAAAAACAAAACAAATTTAAGGCTTCATAAAAGGTGTTCTGTGAATAGATATGATGTGATGTTTAATTCGGCAAGCATGTAATCAAGAAAACATACATTTATTATATTTAAATGG
This sequence comes from Nannoperca australis, assembly GCA_036023655.1. Classification (NCBI taxonomy): domain Eukaryota; kingdom Metazoa; phylum Chordata; class Actinopteri; order Centrarchiformes; family Percichthyidae; genus Nannoperca; species Nannoperca australis. The sequence continues at coordinate 10,284 of JAVQJD010078959.1, forward strand.
TATTTATTTATGCATTTTAAAGCTTTACTTTATACCTATACCTTTACTCTATTCCTACTAGGCTACGGTGTATTTCGTGGAAGGAAATTCGTACAGAAGCAATGATAAGACTTACGTGGTAGCCTACTTTACTGATAATGTTACTCCCGAAACAAAGAGAAACGGAAGGATTATGTCAAGTTCGGAAGTATGTTCACTATAAATAAGAACTTTTTTAATGCCGTTTGGCATTCCAGGTATATCCCGGAGCTGGGAGGAAAACAGAACTGTGCCCAGGCGACGCCACAGCTGCTGTAAGAGAAAAAGAAGTCTCCTACTTACGTTGTTTTTGGTTGCGTTATAGCGGTGGACTTGCTCTTTTTCTTGAACATGGTGACAGGTCACCTGTCAGCGGCTTCCGACAAGAAAACAATCCCAGCAGGACAGGTGAGCCTCAGCTGTGTGTGTGTGTGTGTGTGTGTGGTCGTTGTCAGATTCCACACTGCCCTCTTAATGTCACGGCGTCCACTCCCACAGACAGCGCAGCTAGCAGCGGTATGAACTCATCCTCTGGAACACTCACTTTTAGTTTTCACACCCAACCTGCTTACCTGTTAGCCAGCGGGAGGGCGGGGCCACAGGGCCAGGCCCCGCCCTCCCGCTGGCCTCCCAGCAGGTGCTCACACCCAAACACACACAGAATATTACTTTATGCAAATTCACAGTATTAAAATATCCACTGCAGCTGACAAACATAAACACACATTTGTGTGTTGAGGTCATATTTTGCTTTTTAGCTTTGAGTAAAAGTGACTGTTTGAACAGTTAATGTGTTGGAGATTTGTAAATAGTTAACCAATTGGGAAAAGTATGGCATAATACTATGTGTTATTAATAAAGATCAGCTATGAGATCCACAGACCAACATGGGCCCTGAGTGTGTGTGTGTGTGTGTGTGTGTGTGTGTGTGTGTGTGTGAGTGTGTGTGTGTGTGTGGGCCTCAGCAGAGACGGGAA
>JAVQJD010078962.1:0-10144 GCA_036023655.1 Nannoperca australis
TATGCAAATGATGTTTGCTAAACAGGCGTATTGGAAGGGCCTGCATTTCCCAGCCCCCTCACATCCCACCCACCCCTCAGCCCTTTCTCCAATCTATCCTCCTCACCCGCCCCTCTCCCGCTTCTCTTTTTATCATTTCCCCTTTTGCCCCCCTTCAGTCTTCCTTAATCCCCCCTCCACCCTTTCTCTTACTTGGCCAGCCACTCTGCCCGGTCCACTCTCCCCAGTCTCACCCAATACAACCCCCACTCCCTTCTTCTCTCCCCTCTCCTCTGTAATCCTCCTCTTCATTCCTCCCCCTCTCATCCTTCTCTGTGCTGTTAGTGGTGTGAGGAGGCACTAATGGGGCTTGAGGAAAACATTGTCATAGTGCCTGAAAAGCGCAGAGCCGGGAGCTGTGCAGGAGGCAGCCAGGAAGGCCTGACATTAGACTTGCTAATGGAAGGTTAACAGAACACAGAGAAGATGGGATAGAGAGGGAAAACACAAGGACTAGAGGAGATAAAGAGGATGACGGGACTCCAGTGGCAGCATGAAGGGTGGGCAGAGAGACAGGAGAGATAGAGGGAGAGAGAGTGTGACACAGAAAAAAATGGAGAGACCGATAGAGGCGCTTCCAGGGGAGATGGCAAACAGTCTCATCCCCTGTTGGCCCATCCTGCCAGCACATGGGGGGACGAAAAAAGAGAGGGAGGGGGGGAAATAGGGCGTCTTTTTCCTCCCTCCATGTGCCAATCCTCTTTTCTGGATTCCCGTTTCATGAGGAGATTGTGGCATCACGCGTGACGCTTCCCTTCAAAGACGAGGGGAGCGTGTATGTGTGTTTGAATGTAAGGGAATTTATAAAACCCAAATCCACCCACCCCGGATTCCCCAGAGAACCCTCATGACACACACCACTGCCATCACAGCAGGAGAGAAATTCTTATAAAACTTGTTCGTCCATGGTTTTGTGCTCATTTATAATAGCGCCAAGGGAAGTACCATTGCTCAAAATAGTGGCCTTCCAGAATTAAACCTTTTCAAAACACAACAGTCACAAGTCACAACAGTGCCAAAACTGCAAACTATTTCCACACAACTTGTGTGGAGTAGCCAGCCACAGTCTTACAGCTGAATGGCATTTGTGAGTAATATGCTTTTCTCTGCTGCAAGTGCAAGCAATGCAATACAGCTAAGTAATATCTCTCTGCAGAGCAATACTGGCTGTCAGCATTATATGGATGAGTTGATGTCTGTGACGGGCGTGTGTGCGTGTGCATGTGTGCGCGCTTGTCAGATCCATTTAGATCGCAGGTATAGCAGTTAAAATGAACTGTTCAGAGAAAGAGGGAGAGAGTCTTGCGTTAGCCATGCATCATTAGCATTTGTGACCAGTCACATGGTTGACTGTGTCTCAGCCATTAGGAAGGATGTGTGGAATGAGAGAGGGAGAAAGTAGAATACAGAATCGCCAAGTACAATGAACGCACAGGAATTTGTCTCAGTGGCCTTTCTGCAGAAACATAGTATTATTATACTTCATATTAATGGAACATTCCAGTTTATTACAACTAGGGTCTTATTTTTGCAGTTTTAGATTTTTGTCAGTTATGAAGATATTGTACTTGATCTATTGTACAAGCTATTGTACAAGCAGCAGTCAGATGATCAAACAAAGTAATTTTACCAGATTACCTCATTTGGAGGTAAAACCAAAAGTGACGTACCTCAAATATTGGCAATAATCCCTTAATGCACTGTAAAACTGTGTATGTGTTCCTGTGTGAAGTTTGGTACGTCAAAGTTGAGCCAGGAAGTTGATCTATAAACTGTGATGTTATCTTCTGTGTTTGTAGTTCAAATCATAATTTAACCGTTTGTTTTTGCTTCCATATAAGTCTGGCTGACCTGGGAGTTTGTGTGCGTCTGATCATCTAGCTTGTGTTTCTTGCCCTATCAGTTGTCTTTTCAGCTGGCCAGCAGGAATGATGGCCAACACAACGACTAGAAAAATAAGACCAATGTTGAATAATTTTTTTACTCGCACTGACAAAAATGGCAGTGTAAAGGCACAGTGAACGGCTTGCAAAACAGGCAGAGTAAAAGCGAGGGACAGACAAGCAAAGGGCGCCAGACAATACAGATTTATGTGGCAATACAACTGCATGGCAGTTGGTGACAACCATTGCGGTGACATCCAAACTCAGCCGGCCTCCGGCTCTGTACTCTGCGTGTCTGTACTGTATGTACACACTCCAGTGTCTCCAGCAGCTCTCATTTGTCATGGCTACAGATGGATGCTGTGCCACCACGAGATGCTGCTCTTTGGTTATGACATTTCGCTGTGTATCTGTGTTAGCACGTTGCTGTTTATGTAGCTGATGTGACAAGCTAGCTAAACAACTGAACTATACGCCTGCAGCTAAAAGCTCCTGCATTTACAGGAGACACAGATATACACACACACACACACACACACACACACTCTCACACAGTTGTGACATGTAAGTGGCAGCACCCATATCCATTTAAGTTGTTTAGATTTTGTTCCCATATGGCCAAATGTGTTATTCTGTCACTCTCGATACTATCCAGCAAAGTTGTCTGAACAACAGCGGCTCTGCTGTTCCTGTTGCCTGCTTTCTAATTCACGCTCCATCTTCATGCTGTAGCAGAGGAGAAGGTAACGAACTGTGCAGAGATGGATGGGGGGATAGAGAGAGAGAGATGGCAACATAGGGAGAGACAGAGAGAATGGGAGACAGATAGAAAGAAGGATGGAGGTGCAGGGAGTTTGATTCCTCCAGTTGTCAGAGGCGCTGCATTATTGATGTGCTGAGGATCTCACATTGTCGCTGAGATTCTCAGTCTGTCACGTCACGTCCTGCAAGTGTGTGTGTCTGTGTGTGTGTGTGTGTGTGTGTGTGTGTGTGTGTGTGTGTGTGTGTGTGTGTGTGTGTGTTCACGCATGCTGTACTAGTTTGTGGTTGCACATATCCCGCAGGAGTGCTACCTGTCAACACCTCCATATCACAGGGAGCTCCGTCAGTGACAATGTGGTCTCTGTTCACTGACCACATGGGAAAGGCCTACTGATACACACACACACACACACACACACACACACTTCTTCAACGATTTGTGGGAGGAGGTGATTGTGTGTGTGACAGGTTTTGTATTCTACTGAAGATTCTCCTGGGTCTCTGATTCTCTCTAAGTTTCCACTCGCTGCATGACTGTGACTTGGCTGTCTGTCTGTATTGTGAAATTAGAAGTAACCAAAGTAGCTCTCTCTATGAATGTGTGTGTGTGTTGAGATGATGAATCTCAGACATTGAGGTATGGCCCTTCTGCTCTGAGCTTTGTCTCATGAATTCTTTACATCTCCTCAGCAGACAGAATACCTCATCATTAGATGTAAACACAGCAGAACGATGAATATATTTATGTCACACTGTACATCCACTAGTACATTAACAGGACTGCAGCTGGCAATCTGTTCACAATAAATCCAATTCAATAAATTTACTCAATCAAATGCCTAAAATATAAAACTAATTCCAATCAGAGTTTCCAACAGCTCAAGCTAAAATATTCAAAGTGCTTTTTTGTGCGACCAACAGTCAAAAGCCCCAAAATATTCACCTAAAAATAACAAATCCTCATATTTGAGAAGATTACACCAGCAAATGTTTGTCAAAAATGTTTGCTTGATAAATGTCTTGTCTTATCTGTTTATCAAAATTGTTAGTATTCATTTTCTTTCAGTTGACCAATGAATTTTTTTATTTTAAATTTCTTTAGTGTTGGATTGTATTAAAAGCTGTTTTTAACCAAAAACTGCACATTTTCTAATCTCCTAATGTCTAATCGAATCAAAGTACCGTGCCACAGTATTTGGGGGTAAGGTTTAGTGTGCACTGAGGAGCTCTAGTGAAATCATTTTTCCTTCCTTCCACCTCACCTAGCCTTCATGTTTTTACTTTTGACCACCTTAAAAAATCCTTATCACCTCTTTGATTTCCTCAGAAGCAGTTTTTTATGAGCACATTCGAAGATGCAGTGCCAGTATCAGTGCTTTGTCACTTTATTTAAACAGAGTATATAAAGTTGTTAATCCTTTTCAAGACGTATTTAGTGATCACCATCCTTTTCTTAGCTGTTAAATAATGTACCTTTTTACTCAATAAAATACTTTAATGAATATACAGGTTGAAAACAAATACAAAAGGGCCTCAGCAAAACCTTGCTGCAGTTAATTATTTTTTTACTCCTTAAATGTCTTGTGAATTTTAATGTCTCATTATGAGCCCAGCAGTGCACTGTTTTAATTTATTGGTGAGAGCTAATGGCTTGTTTCCAGTCCACTATATATTTAATTTTTTTTCCCTTTCCTCTATACTGCAAAAGCACATTAAACACAGAGAGATGTACTATTGTTGAGATCCCCATGCTTAGCAATTTCAATTAAATGCCATCGTTCCTAGTAAGTTGCAGCAAGTAGAGTAAAAAATGTGTTTGACTCAAATCATATTTCATCAGTGCTTCTTTAGCTTTTATTGCTGTGACCTTAAAGCATGTATAAACAGTCGCTGTCTCTATCAAGATGACACACACCCTCACCCCTCAACTTTCAAAACTCCCTCTCGTATTTTGCTTTTATCACATGCCATGAACTGAGCTCTGGATTCCATTTTACTGGGACTGTAATGTTAGAACTTATAACTTTTTATGACAATTTGCTCATTGGCGAAGGACTTCACTTCAAGAATTATCTGCAGTGAAAAGCAATCATCTGAGAAAACATAATAGAAACCAAATGACAGACAGACAGATAAAAAAGAGTGAGAGAAAATGGAGAGAAAGGGATAGATAGATGTAGAGATAGAGAGTGTATTGTGCTGGCCATCTTCCCAGAACGGAGGGATCGATCAGCAGAACAAGAGAGCCTCGCTATTTCCTCTGTCGGTAGAATGAACCAGACTAATAATGGAAAGCAGTCATCATCTCCACTTGCTCTCTCCCTCTCTCTCTCCCCCTTTCTTTGCCTTTATTCCATTTTTCTGGGAAAACAATCATAGCCTCGTCAGAGGGCCGCCTCACTCTCCCACCATGATCTGACATTTGAAAAACAAACCCGTATAGCCGGAGAAGTGGGAGTCAAACGGCAATGAGCCTTCTGAAACACACATGCTTTGTGTGTTTGTGTGTGTGCGCGCATGTGTGCATAAGTGGCGCACCGCATGAAGCTGTCAAAATCCCTCAGCATATTCCAGCCCTACATCAGAAACAATAGAGGAATCAAGAAGGCCAGGACTCAATGGTCCAATCACTGCTGCTGCATCCTAACCGCCGCTACCTGCTAGCCATAACGAGCTAAACGACCTTTTCCACCACTCATTTCTGCCACTCAAACCCTGTCAGTTACTCAGCTCCAAAACACAATTACTGCCATTCAGGAAGTTGAGAGGCCAAATGTTTGATACTTGTCATTTATGCAAGTATTTTATGTTTGTACATTTGTCCTTCTGTCCAGGGGTGGTGGTAAAATGTTATGTTTCTTCCTTCTCTTTTCTTCTTTATGTGATTTTTGTTTTTCAGATCTTTTTGCCCAAAAACATCTGCTTGCTCCTTCTGGAAGTTACATTGATGAGAGCGAAGTTTGTGACTGGAAAAACCAGAACAATTAGCGAGAGGATGTGACAACACTCTGTAAAGTTCGCAGATAATTCTCTGTGGGTTCATCACAAAGAGTGTCACCTTTCACGTTACACATAGTCATTTGATCCATTGTTAATATAAAAATATTGATTTATTTTTTTTTTTTTCATCATTGGCTGCAGCTGTGGTTGGATAACATGATTGTTGTGACACTCTGACACTTGGCACAGATTGCAGTGATAGAGGAGTTACCTTGGGTTCCTTGTTGTGGAAATCAAAAGCATTGAGGGGAGAAACTCAGAATGAAGAAGCTCCACGAGGCTGAGTAGACTAGCCAAGGCTGCACAGTGCCCAACCTCATATATACACACACGCACACACACACACACGCACACACACACTCAGACACACAGGCACACACTCGCTGTGGTGTTTACCCTGTTTGCGCGGGCGCATGTGTGCGTGCATCCTGCTGATGTCAAGGAGAACAAGCTGTCATTCAGACAATAAGATCACGACAGGGATGTGCCATCAGAATGTGACACATGTCAGTGACAGCTTACAGGCAGTGACTGTTTGTCTGCTGTCTGACATACTGGAAGGCAGAGAGACGCAGACAGACGGAGAACTGGTACAGAGGATAGCTATACTGTAAGTAGACAGATAGACAGATAGAAAGAGACTGGCCCTGGTCTCTCCTCCTGTTCAGTCATCTCTTCAGATCTTTACAGCTATGTCATCATTCCTCTTTTTATCTCATCACCCTGCCACTAAAAGACTAATTTGGATCACACCCTCTCCAACTCTTTCTTCTTGTTCTCTGTTCTCACCAACTGACTTTTCCTGTTCCTCTCTTTCTTCTACTCCTTCTCTTTCTTATTGCATTCATCTCCCTCCGTATCTCTCTTTCCTCTGCTTTCCATCTCAATTTCCATTCGCTTCTAACTACTTCTATTTTCCTGTATCTATGTTCACAACCACATTGCTATCTGGAGCACAGCGAGGGGCCATTAAAATTCAACAACCTTGCACAATAACTTTAAAGCCAGCTTTAAACACATTAATGAGGAGCACTTCCTATCCATTGCTCAATAGTCTTCCTCACTTGGTTTATAGATTAACAAACAATAAATTTGCTATATTTCTGTAGCTCCTGGTATAGGATTGTGTATATCAATATGAAATACTTTTTACTTCTTAGACAATTATAAAATCCAGTATCTCATTTCAGTAATGACTCTGCTTTTTGCCTAATATCCCGTTAAAGAAGAAATATGTATTCTCAAAATAAGGGTCATATAATAAGATAAGGTCACTGACTTGTCATACTCTGGTGTGTGTTTCTCTGGGTCTGTTTGAGTATGTGCTTATGTGTGACTTTGTGGGAATTTATTCTCTACGTGTTGTGAGCTGAGGATCAGGAAGGTCAGTGGTTTTGCTAAAGAGCAACACGGCTCTTACTAGTGCTACAGACCTCACTGCTTTACTACACACTCTTTATCTATTAGACAAATAACCTTTTTAGTGCTTGGACTGGCCTCCTAAATGTCTGATGGTTTTAATGGTTTTAAATGCTCCTGCTTGTGTATTTATTAGCACAGTTGATAAAGTGGAGTGAATGGACACATAGAAAGGTTATAGTTTATAGGACTGTTTCATCTCGGCATACGTGTATGTTTGGAGACATTCCTTTAATGTAAAGAACAAGAAATGTTTCTGCTTTGTTTGCAGAGCATCTCATTTCACAAAGTCTTACTCCCCAAGATGTTCATTCCCTTGATCAGCTTCTTCGGTCTGTGATGTGCACAAGTGGGGGCTGTCAGATACTCTTCAGATAGTTATTCACATGTCTTTGATCATGGCGGCAGAGCTGCTCAGTCAACACAAAATCGGCATCTTTAAAGGAACAATATGCCCATCTTTACCATTTCCTTGCCTTCTGCTGTTGTGTGTGTGCGTGTGTGTGTGTGTGTGTGTGTGAGTATGTTATAATGCTGCTACATTACTTCATCTACTGCTGCTGACAAAGTGGTTTTAACTTCTGTTGATATGGACTCTTACACCTCTTACTCCTACACCTCACTCCTGTGGCAAAGAGAGTGTAGACAGGAGCAGAGCAGGAAGCAGAGGAAGAATATACAGTCAGCATAGGATGCATAAAGTGTAGTTCAGTACATTCATTTGTCATGGACCACATCTCAAAAGGAGAAAAGATGTGTTGTACCAGATTTAGCTACTAGCTCATTTCCATCAGCAGGGGTAGAAGGGAATTTTAAGAAGAGATGTTGCCGGGAGCCATAGCAAACTGGAATGAATGGATATGCAAACAATATAAACATTTGTATATGCATACATGCAGGCGGATTGAGCAGTACAAAGTGTCTCGCAGTCTCCTAATCTGGTGTGTGGGTGGTTGGGTGTGTAGGTGGGTGGGTGGCTGCATGTATGAGTATCCATGTGCAAGACAATGTTTTGCTGCCAGGTTTTTGTGCGAACGGCTGGTTTTGGAATCACTTAACTTCTGTCACTAGCTGTTATGTCTCTTCCAGCCAGAGGAGACAGAGGAGGAGAAGGAGAGCGACAGAGTGAGAGACACAGATGGAAGGAGAGAGGCAACCAGGGAGCAGTACAGGATATTTACCTGAATCGAAAGGAATGCTTTGTTTAAATTTTTCTGTGCAAATGCAAACATGTGCACAGTTTTGTTCAGCTATGTTCATCAATTACTGCTTTGAAAGTAGAGAAACAAGGGGTGCAAGGTCTGGCCTTTTTAGTCCAACACAGGAGCCCTGAGCAGGGTTAAATATCCATCTGCACCTACTCTGCCTCTATCACACTGAATCCATGTCATATTTAAAGGTTCCGTAGTTTTCGGCTGACAACGTGGACATCCTGTAACTCAGTGGGTGGGTATGTGTGTCCTAGTGCACGGACAAATACACACGCACAGACGCAAATGCATATAATGGCACCCATCTTTCTCCTGCATCTGTGTCCCTCAGCTACCCCCACAGCAGTGTGAGTCCTGTCTCTACATCCTCCTCCTCTCATCCTGAAAGGTCAGGGCTCATCACCATGTCAGATGGAGTTTATTCATTCCTGCTCTCCCACCAACGTCATTCTCACCAAGCTGGCTGTCAGAATGGGTGAATGTCGCGCACTTGTCAAAATCACATCTCCAGGATTTCTTTGCTTCTCCTCCTCTCTGAATGGTGAGACTCCCATCCCCGTATCTCCCTCTCCATGTCTCTCCTCTTTTCATGTTTCATTCTTTTATAATATATGTATTAAATATATATATATGCATGCGCACAAGCAAAAAAGTATTTCTTCATTGTTCATCTGCGTGTTTGTATGTCTGATTTGCTTGCAGGTGAGAAGAAGAAAGCATGTGATGAGATTTTCCTTAAATCCAGCCATTATCTTGACTCAGAGCTCAGTCTTTCTGTCTCTGCTGTGTATTATCTGATTGCACACAGAAACTCCTTCATGCTGCCTGTGGAAATTTGCCGTACACATGAAGGAGAAGCTGAGCGAGGGAGAGGAATCGGTGGCAATTAACATTACGCCTTTACACAGACTACTTAAAGTCCTTTCACTCAGCATAAAAACACTTCCTCCTGTCTCTATCTCTTTTCTCTCCTGGGCTCTCCCACTCATTTTTTATATCCTCACCAAAATATGAGTCTTTGAATTACCCTGTTGGAGTAGAGAAGCACAGAGGGATTGCTTAGTCCATGTCTGCGCACACTCAGACGCTTGTTAGAGGATTGCTGGTGTCAGGATGCATTAGGTCAGACTGAGAGCAGCGTGATGTGGACTAATTGAAGGCATTAAACCAAACGAACGTAAATGTTTTTGCCAAATAGCCCAAAGCTAATATTCAAGGCAGATTAGAGGTAGGGGCTAAGATCTAAATATTGAAACTTACTGTCAGATATGTTACACAAAAAGCGGAAATATTACATGCCAGAAGATGCAGCCTTGCGTACCTCGCCCTTAATTACCCGTCTTGTAAAAACCTGGTTTGAAATGAACAGTTTGTGGTTGCTGGCAGCCATAATGGCTATCATTAATTATTGTCTGCTTTGCTGTTGTGGTCCTTCAGCTCCTATTGTCCTTAAAGATGAGGCTAATATGAGTGTAGTGTATTGGGCTCTCATTCCTGCTCTGCAGCCAATTAGAGCGACAGCAGCTCGTCTGTGTGATCCAGTGGAGCATGTCTCTGGTTCTGTCCAAACTTGACCTCGCTGCTGCTCCCTCGCCTCATGCTGAAAACTGTGGATCCATAGCGACCACTCGGTGCTTTACAGGCAGGCCACATCTCTGGGCGACTGTGTCAAGTGTGAGGGGTCCTCAGGGCCTAGGTGACCTACCATGCAGAAGATTTGTTCCGAGCTTTCCTTGAAAGTTATGGAATGGCAGTGTGTGTGTGTGTGTGTGTGTGTGTGTGTGTGTGTGTGTGTGTGTGTGTGTGTGTGTGTGTGTGTGTGTGTGTGTG
>JAVQJD010078966.1:0-18919 GCA_036023655.1 Nannoperca australis
AATAAATGGCGCTATATAAATAAAATTGAATTGAATTGAATTGAATGAGTACACCCACGGTACCTGGCTGGAGTGGTAGTAGTTGAGCCAGCGCTCCAGGTGGATGGCATACCAGCCTGGCACCAGACAACGATTCTGGAGGACCCGTAGTTTGACTGGAGCGTCATGGCCTGCGGTGATGACATTATGGAAGGAGTATTTCAACGCCACCGGGTCATCGTGGGCTCTTTGGTGCTGTGGGCAAACAGAGAGGTGAGGAGAGAGTCATTTAGGCAGGATAAGTCTAAAATAAATTCCTAATTATATTGGATGAACAGAGGTGATGGTATGAAATCCCACACTTAACACACATCAGGAGTTATGCATCTGGTTATAAGTTGCCTGTGACAGACCTGGTACCAGGAGTAAGCTCTGTCCGCCGGGTTGATGAGGATGGTGATGATCTTGGCTTTGGGCAGGAGAGCTGCAGCCCTCTGAGCAGCCACCTCAGAGTCAAAGTAGTTGGCACTCTTCTCAAAGTAGTAGTCTGAACTGGTGTTGGAGGGCAAAGGGAAGTACTCCATGTACCTAACACACAACAAACGCCAACACACAAAGTGTTACGAGCAGCCACAGTTGATCTGCTTCGATTTGCTCTCTGCAGATAAGGATCATTTCTCTGCACGCCGCGTGGGTGATCGGCCATGTGCAACCCGCTTGTAAACCTCACATGCAAAAAAAACAAAAAAAAAAAACATCTAGCAACGCAGTACCATGTTAATATTTGGGCAGCGCACATAAACATCAAGCCTTCCAAATAAATCGTGTGTTGGACTCTTCGTGAGGTGATGCATGACGTTTCTAATTGATGAAGGTTCCAAATCTATTAAACATACAGGAAACTCAAAATTGTGATTTTCTAACCAAATAGGTGTTCATTTCACTAATGATTGGATTTGTTGTTGTGTGGAGTCTTGTCATCATTTGCATTAAATAGAAACGCCTTGGGGTCTGAAATTTAATGGGAGTATCAGAAATTTCTTTTGTTTTTTCACTGTTATTTCATGTTTTTGAAGCTTTAAATGTATTGCACACTATGTCACCCTTATTCCTCCAGATAAAAAAACAGCATTAGTTGTCAAAAAGAACAAGACAACACCCAAACCAAAGGAAACAATACACATAAAATCACAAAGCCCAATTAAAAGCAGTAATTATATGATGGAGACATTTCTGAACATATAGCTGGTTTAATTTGGTTGGTAGCCAACTGCTGCACAGCACTGCTACGTTACAAAAGGCAGAGGTGCGTCTGTGAGGTTTTTTACCAGTCAATGCCTCTGTGGTAGTTGTGCCCATTGAAGAACTGGATCTCCTCAAAGGTCTCCTTGCTGGGGTAGTTACTGGTCAGGTCAGGGTGCATGCCGAGAAACAGGTAGAGCGCCGTCGTTCCTGAGATGGCAGAGAAAGAACACGTGGTGTAGAAGAAAAGAGGTTTAAGGGAGTGTGCGTGTCCCATTAGAAGTACATTGAAGATGAACACACAATATAAAAAAGGAAACAACAACAGTAGGCCCCAAAAACAAATCTAGTTTCAAAGTTTTCAAAGAAATGATCAAAACCGCCTTCAAACCAATTCGAACATGACAAGTTTGCTTTGAACTGAATGACAATTTCAGATTTAATACATTTCCAAGTATCTACTGTAGGGGGTGTTGAAGTACCACGTCTCACCTGTCTTCTGAGGCCCAATGACCAGCAGTTTGGGGAAGCGGTCACATGTTTTCTCTTTGGACCAGATGTCCTTGTGCCTTTTGTCCTCACAAGGATCCTGTAGCCACAAAAAGATAAACCATCCTTTGTTTTAAGGGTCCTACAGAATTCTAACAAATACATAACTAATTAAAAACAACAGAAAGCAGGTTCAACTTTAACTCAAATGTTCGTCAGACACTACAGATAACAAAGGAGATGCATTTTATAAAATGTGTTGGTTGGTTGGTTGGATGGGTAACGACATTGCTTTCATCCATTAATTAAAAAGTGCATTACTCACGAACAAATTCATACACATTCTGCATGTCTGCATGTGTATGTATTGCAAAGGATTCAAGATATGACTGTCTGTCATATTTTAAGGAGATACAATGTGTTTTTTTTTACAGTACTATTGTCAGCTGTATTGTGTCTTTATTGCATCGTTCCATTGCAATATAAACTGTCAAAAAATTACTACTGAATGCAAATATGGCCTTTAGTGCCAAACAAATAAAAACATAAGAAATATATAAATAAATGATGATATCATCATCAACAACAACAACATGTTCTTATTACCTGCCAGAGTGGATCTCTCTCAGAGGGGAACAGGCTGAAGTATTTCTGAGCCAGCTGAACAGGTGGCAGGGTCTGCATCTTCAGGTTGGTCCACGTCTGGATGAACATCACCAAGCTTTTAAAAGTGTACAGGCCGAGGCGATCGTTCCCATAGTTGGACAGGTGGGTCATAAAGATACTAATCTGCGAACGAAGCAGAGTAAAGGTAAAGTTAATATAGTTTAAACTGAATGAATTTAACAAGAGCTGAAACAATTGATTAATTAAATTAAAACTGATATGTCAACCAGCAAGAAAATGCCAAACATTTGATTGTGCCGACTTCTTAAACGTGTCTCATATACTATATGAGATGACATTTGTCACATGAATGTGGGTTTTTTGCTGTTGGTCCGATTAAAGTAATTGGAACATGTCATGAAATTATGAATATTTTTTCAAAATATTAAGACATTTTATAGACTGAACAAATAACTTATCATTGATTAATCAAGAAAATAATAACTAGATTAATCAATAATGAAAATAATCGCTAGTTGCTGACCTAAATTGGACTTTACCATTTGTATCACTATGCAGCGAAATGGCATCATTAGCATTAGGGCAACGCACCTATTAAAGGTTAAGTTGACGATTATTGAAATCTGCCTTAAAACAACAGTCAGGTGCCAATAGGCTCGTTCGAGATGAGCCGGGCCTGCACAGAATAAAGGTTATTTCACCCGTAGCTATCCGAGCGTGGTCTGCAGCCTACAGGTGGATCTACCAGGATGTAAATAAGTCTGACATTTCCTGTATATTCTTTGAAGGCCCCTGGAAGTTGTCTGACTTTGACTTCTGCTATTTGTCACTGCCCCCCCCTGCCGCCGCCTGATCTCGTTCATTTTCTAGGCGAGGAGCACTTCGTCTGGAAGGAGCCTAACATGAACACTGCAACAGGTTTTCCTGGCTACAGTCATCCCTTCCGATACCTTCCTGGCAATTAAAAGATCCCTACCTAAAGCACTTTCAATGTAAGTGATGGGGGACAAAATCTAAAAAAAAGTTCTTTGCAAAAATATATTCCAAAGTATATCTGAAGTGAATAAATATGAGGCTTCAGAAGTCTGAGGTAGTCAAATAAAGTGGCTTAGTTTCAGTCTTTTTATTACAAATTTAATATGAAGCTCGAAACTGAGAAATTGCTTGAAGAAAGGATGCTTAGTCAATTGTTTGGTTTTAAAAGGTCAGATATTGAGAAGAAAACAATTATATGCAGACTGCAGGGTGACATTTGTAGCACATATGGTAATAAGAGTAACCTTTTTCTATCATCATCTCAAAACAAAACAGGCTGACGAATTTGAGGAATTTTTAGCATTTCGGCTCCAATAAAAGAAGCTATCTTAGTGTAAAAGAGAAAGCACGATGCAGATATCACTGCGTGAGTCACTGACAAGTCATTGTCCTGTGCCTCATTAAAATCTCCATTTACACCACCTGTTAAATGGGTTTCCAAGTGTGCAAGACAAAAGCTGTGCTGTGTGGATGCGTATTTGACTCACGGGGTTCAGTAGAACAGTGAGGAAAAGCTCTCCTCCATTGATGAGCTTGTCCAGTTCATTCGGACTGCCTGGGTAGTCTTTATAGAAGATAGTGTGTGTGAAAAGACCACATGTCTGCCTGGGCAGCACCTGTGATGTAAACAAACACATTCAAGAAACCAAAAAGGACAAAAACAAGAAAGAAGAAACACAAGAAGAAGAAAACATAAATAAATAAATAAATAAGAAATCACAAAGAAATGCTTCCCCACAAATAAACACACACCCTATCAGGCCTCCACTGAGAGCGGAGCTGTCAGTACTCCAGGCAGTTACCCCACACATTGTTTGCTTTCAATAACATTCATATTATGCAGCTCATCTAGCCAAAGCAAACCTCTTATTCACTCGGAGTCTATATGGAAATTCATGGAAATGCGTTTACAGTTTGGAGTGTCTGGGGAACTGAATATCAATCATCAGTAAGCAGTGGAGACTTGTCCATTCAGACTGCACTATCTCAAGGACGGAAGTAGAGCTCAGAGACCACACAGTCCGACTGAATGCCAGCACTACAAGGAACTGGACTGAGGCAGCACTGTTTCCTATCAGTTCTGAAGGTCAACCTCGGAAAGGGACAGATAAGATTTTTTCACCCCCTTTTTTTCGAAACTTCATGAATGTAATCTATTCAACTTTATTTCCGCCGACATGACTATATTATTCAGCGTCGGCCAGCGCCGCGAAGCTGAATAAAGTGCAGCTTTTTGGGGTGTTGACATTTCAGTGATTGGTTATGTGCAGACACTTGCTGTGCTGTTGCCAGAGATGTCAGTCTTCGTTATAGTGCTGAGGCCCGCTGGGCAGCACTACTCAGACAGGTGTCTCACGCAAGACTGGTTCACTTGACTACCTTATCATCTCCCACTCTGTAGAAGAATACAACAGCTCGGCAAGACTAATGAGATGATTGCCTTTCTCAGGATTTCCGTTGCCTCGGTGATATACGGTAAATGAAAATAAGATTCTGCTCAGCATCTTCGGCGACTAGGCTTAAGAAAAGCAGAGGCGGAGAGGAAAGGAGGATGATGGACAAATGGTAGGATGAAGAGTAACCGCGGGCCGTGAGAGAAGTATAAGTACAAAAAGATCTGGAGGAGGTGGAGATGGAGGGATAATTAATGAATGAAGGACAGCACATGTAAATGGATAAAGAGAACCCTGAAAGGGATTATTGGCTGAAACGGTAATGGATGTTGAGAAGTCGAGTGCAGGCCAGAGGTAACAAGATAATGAGGTCTTATAGATGTGTGGTGTGTATGAAAAGTGGTCTTACGCTAATGCCGCTGTGGATGAAACCTCGCCGGAAGCGGGCAGGCTTCAGGTGTGGGTATTCCTCTGTGCTGGTCACTTTGATGCCCCACACCTTCTTCCAGGCGTCATACAGCTGCATGTGGACAGGGTAGACGCCAGAGTGGTGGGGCGCCACCGCATAGCCCATGTTGGTGGGGATCCCATGCTCCTAGAGGTTGAAAATACACGAGTGACAGTCAGGAGGCAAGAAGAAGAAGAGAGCTCGAAAAGCTGGCTCATTAACACCTATCAAGTTGCCTAGATAATCCTTTTCATGAATGCAAACTTCAATTTTGATACTATTTATGGTATGCATTTCAATAGCCAGTCAATGTATTTACATTCAGAGATTATCTCTATTTATAGTAGTTTCTGTTGGTAGTGGTGCTGTCCAGCATTCCCACGCTGGGTTCCGATTGCCTCCACAAGCACGAGGGATTCACAGGGAAATGAAGCATGCGTATAATCCGGCACAATTTCCTCACCATTGGCTCTCTTACAGCCAATCACAGCTGTATTAAGTTACTGTGGTTGAGGCAAATTTATGGTTTATTTATTATTATTAACTTTTATTGTGAAGTAGCCACATGAAACTCAACGTATTGTCACCGCGATTAGGTCTTTTCCGTCCTTTTTCTGTCACCGTTGTTTATTTAATTAGCCACAGGGAGCTGTTAGATAAGGAGCTACAGTCGACAGGCTGCGGGCCTCCCGACTCCTCAGCAGAGTAACGCACTCCACTGTGTCCTCCCCGCTGTGCGGAAAACTTTTCGTGTTGCGTGCAGCATGACATTTTACCACAGAGATTGCCTATTTGATCGAGGAAGATGAGATCAGCGCGGACAGCCCGGATCACAGTGTTCTCCCAAAGCTGTGGTCTGACCTTCACCCCGTGACTCACCATGGCAAATTTCTTGTTGAGCAACATCTGCTCGGCCAGCACAGACTGGTTGTGGAAAAGATGGGGCTGCATATGGCTCCACATGTGAGGGAACCACCAGAACTCCTTCACGTAGGAGAGCAGCAGGTCATCTCCCAGGTCCTCCTCATCAGATCCTGGACATGACAGAGTGTGTGGACAGTCGGATCGGAAAAAGGAGGGTTGAGATGAAAGGAGGCGAGGGAGGTTAACAGACAAACGAGGGGTGAAGAGGAAATGGAGGGGATAAAAATGGACAAAGACAAAGAAGAGGCAAAGGTGGAATGGGGTCAGCGATGAGAAAAGGAGGAAATGAAAGTCAGAGGTGAAGAGACACAAAGTTCAAATGTTAGAATGAAGCATGTGGGAGTTAAACAGGAAATATAGTCAGCAAAAAGGAGAAGAGGAGAGAGATAATGAAATGTGTCTTTAAACTTCTAAGAAGTGTCATCTCTTTCAGTTTAGTGTATGTTCTTATCTCTGCCTGAGTTAACAGTGCTAAAGGTTCTCTTCACAGGCTGCATACCAGCGTGAAAGAATTTCCCTGAGAAGCCAAGATTGAAGGTGAAGTTGGGCACATGGGTGCGCAGCTCCCTTTGTGTCTCCAGCAGAGCCTGAAACAGTGGGAGGAAAGAAGAGTGAATCAATACATGGTCGTGCTCATACTGGTGCATTAATGAGGAAGCGTGAACGCTCAGGCGCACGCATGCCCACATATTCATATTTCATTCGGCAAAGTTTCTTTCGGTAAACATCCAACATCCACTCCCAGTTGCCTCACTCCTCTCCTTCATTCTGTTTGATATTTTTTCCCTCCTCTGATTCGGGTGTTTGTTTCATTTGATCTCCACGCTGGATGAGACTCCCAGCACACACCCTCTCTCTCACGCTCACACATTTCTCCATCTTGTCAGGGTGCGATTCGTTCCTAAAAGCTTGCTGTTGCGCTGCCAGCGAGGAGGCCTTGACGCTTCTTCCATAATGTTTTCTTATACCCCTCTGCCTCGACATGTGAGGGGGGTCTGTTCTGCTCTGAGGGGACGCAAGCACGGAGCTTTTCAACATTCTTTGAACGTCTCTGGGACCCTGAAATATTCATTGCTGTGGAGCTTCTGTCAGAGTGTGAGCAGTGGGGCCTGTCAGCTTTGAGCGGCCTACTGGGACGATCGCATTCAAAAGGAGGAGAGGAGCGACAAGAAGGGGTTTCTGTATGACTGGCAGAGGATAGCACATGCTATGTGTGAGGCAATTTTTATATTTCAGCAAAGGGCTGTTGGAACACACTGGTTGATGAATACATAAGCGGGTTTAGTTTCTATTCTGATGAAAGTTTTTTCACTCTCAAACACATTCACAAACTCACCTTTACGTCAGGCACCTTCATGCGTGTGCTCTCTTTGCCAACAAAGATGTCATCTATATCCACCAGGATGTAGCGCTCCAAGGACAGCGAGAGCCTCTTCCCTGTCAGAAAGGCCACGGCGTCCACAAACACCAGCTTGTGCAGCCAGAACACCAAGTTGTTGCCAAACAGGACCCTCTGGATGCCATCGTGGAGCCCCAGGTCCTGCACCACCGACGGGAGCAGAGCGGCGTTCTGCCCCATCGATGCGATGCTCTCGGCTGATTGGGTCTTGGCCAGCAGCACAGGCTCGTACGTTGAGTGGTTGGACTGGAAAACGGTCCAGTCATCCCCGGGGAGAGGACCTGGCAGGGGCTGCCCGGATCGAGTGATAAAAAGCAGAGGGGACTTGGGGTTGACCGTGCAGTCCTTCAGACCCAAGTTAGAGTGAAGAAAGAGGGGGAAGCCTTTCAGCTGTGCACTGAGCAGACTGTTTTCATTGGCCTGATCAACAGAGAGACAGAGACAAGAGAGATAAATCACACTGATTCATCATACACCAGAGTGATGAAGACAGAAATGTATTGGTTCTAATTCCCCAATTTCTCAAATCATGTGTGAAATAAGGAATGTCAGGCCTGCTCAGATGTGGCATGAGGCAGCTTCTACCTGCTTTGCTCAATCTGCTATGCTCCAAGACTGCAGTCAAAATGAATAACCTCCTGCTGTGTCCTTGAAAGATTCAAAGACTAAGGGTTCAGTGATTATTCATTGAGATTTCCCCTCCCAAATTTGTCATTCTCCGATTCTCTCACATCTCTACTGCCAAGGGTTCACAAGTCCCACTTTCTCCTGCACTTTTACTTAAGTCTCACCACCGTGTAGGTGGATACAGGACCAGGAAGTTAACACTGACATGCACTGGCTACTGATTCCATGGACATTTGATGAAGGTGACAAAATGTGCAAATGACCATTACGTATTGTGTGTTTTTAATATATATATATATATATATATATATATATACATATACATATATATATATGTGTGTGTGTGTGTGTCTCCCTTTTGTTTGCCAAAATGTCAGTCACAAACAAAAGGTGTACAGCATGTACTCCTACGGAGTGATGTGATGTTTGGAGTCAATTACACCCCAGAGAGTTCTAACTCTTACTAACAAACTAATAAAACAGCAATAAGAGAAATCCGAATAGACTTAGTAGAGCTTTGGGAGGGTAGTGCTGCATGAAGACTAGTGTCAACATTAACCACAGATAGAAAGCACATGAAAATCTATTGCATTCCATTTTTTACAGCTGAGGTAATGCATCATTTTCTGTAGGGACTTCTGAAACATGTAATCAATCAAAAGAAACATTTTTGTTCTCAGAAAGTTAGGAAAAGTCATGAAGTGCAGAGCTGATAAAACAATGTTACGTGTGTTTATGAGCTGGTTAAGAGCCTGATGTCTCCAGGAGCCCAAACAGAACATTAGTCAACGTACATTCTGCACATAACAAACAAATATCTTTCATATGGATGCTTGAAATTTGGTTATTAAAAGATTTGTGACTAAAGTATGTACTAAAGGCAATATTTTAAAGCTTACAGTTAAAATATACCTGTAATGATTTCTTAATTACCTAAAAAAATAGCATCACCAATTTTTTTACAGATTTTACAGAACATACATACAGGTACAGATATTTGTAATATCCTAAAATTGGGCACACAGATATCGGTTGGGTTCAACATCAGACAGTTTGGTTCACACATCAGGGCAGCAGTGCTGTGTGTCCAGGTCATTGGGATGCATACCCTCGCTCTACTTCCTCCTCTTAGTCCCAATATACAGTAAATCCCACCAGGCTTTCTTTCCTGACCTTCACCTACACATCCTAACATCACTTCACCACCATCCAAGGATTCCACAGCTCTTTTCTATATTCTTTCCGTGGTTTAGAGATGGTGATTAAAACCATAAGACCTGAAAACAGGCCTTGGGCAAACAGGCTCAGCTAGGGATTACTGAGAAAGAAGGAAAGGGAGAGAGCGTAAGAGAGATATAAAGGAAGAAAGAGGTACAGAGGCTGAGCAGAGAAATCAAGAAAAGAGAAACAAGAGACTGGGCACGAAGACTGAAGGAGGCCAGATTGCAGAATAAAGAAAAACAAGAAATAGATAGAACGAAACAGTGCAGTGGGACTGAGTGATATTGAACCAGGCAGGTCTTTCCAACCCTGAGAATCCCATCTCCTTAGAGACGGTGGAGCCAGATGGACAGGGCAGAAGGTGTGAGTGAGAGGAGGGAGAGGAGGGAGGGAGGCAGAGGGAGTGTGGTGCTGTCCTAACCTTGAAGAAGCCAATGATGCCCACTCCATATTCCACACAGTATTTGTCCAGCAGCTCTCGGTTCCAGGCATCCAAGTTAACATACTTGAGAATGTTCTCATAGATAACCAGTGTGAAACGCCCCCTCTCTTTGTCTGTCAATGTGGGCATGTCCCCTTTACCAGGAGAGATCTCAGTCCGGTACCTGAACCGGCCAGACTCCAAGATGGCCACAATCTCCTGACCCAGTTGAGAATACTGGCTTTCCACAAACACCAGAACCACAGGATCTGTCCTGGCCCCTCCGGGCTCCACCCCGGGGCCCCCTGACACCCCCCGCAAAGGTAGCAGCCGCGACGGAGTGACCCGTGGGTCATCAGAGTCGGCGGATGCTCCCTCGGCCCCGGACACGCCCCCTCCCGAAGGCTCCAGCTCACGCTTGACGCCATAGAGGAAGTAGGCAGAGATGAAGACACTGATGGTGCAGAACAGAAAGAGGAGGAGGAGGGAGGTCTGCAGGGGGAGGAGACGGACCAGCCGACGGAGGCGTGTCACGCATCCCAGCATCGTCTCGCGCCACACCGCTCCGCCCCACCGGCCCAGCAACACGCCTCGGGGACAGCCCCTCTCGGTGTGGGTAGAAAACGGCGAGCGGGGATTCTTCACAATAAAGTCAGTCTTGTTATGGAGCTAAATACAAACGGCATTGAGGTAGCAGCTGCAGCAGCTACTGGAGAAAGAAATGAGACGGTCTCACGTTGGCTCTCCCTCATATTGCAGCGCTGCTTATGTCACCATGGCAGAGAAATAGGGGACCTTGGACTGCTGGTACACACTTATGCCTCAGAGGGACGGGCTAGCGGGCCGAGTCACTAGTGGAGAGAGATGATGGAAGACTCCATCACCTGTCCATCATGTGAACCTGCCAACCATGTCCCGCATAGGTTTCGCTCCCCTCTTTTGATTGGAGAATGATCTCTTGAGAAAAGTGAGGTCACGCAGGTCATCTCAGCAGCACCATCCCATCAGGATCGACTCTCCTGACCTAGAAAAACAGCAAGACAGAAGATAATAATGTTAAAATATGAAAAACACAGCATCAGCTCCTATAGAACAAACATATTCTTTTGTTGTGTGGGTTTAGCGCTGTGTGGGAGATGTGCGTCTGCTGCCAGTGCCAACCCTCCAAAAGTTCACTCCAAACTAGTCCTTGCATTCACCTACACAAAGTAAGAGCTGCCAATTTCCCCCTACACACACACACACACACACACACACACACACACACACACCTCACCCCGGTGTGTGCAAACATCAACACACACACACACACACACACACACAAAAAAAAAAACACTCCCTCGCGAAGCCTCCACACAATCAATAGGCAGAATTTGAGTGACAACAAAGCCTTGAGGCGAGCCAATTCCTGATTCAGTCCAGTAGGACTGTGTGACTGCATACAAGTGAAGCCACCGCCGGCGGGGACACTCGCCTTCTATTTCCCTCAACTCTTCAACAGTATCGAGACCAAAATGGAGTGCAGGAGAAGGGAGAAAAGCGAGCTGACGGAAGGGAAGCTATCCAAGAGCGGAGGAGTGGATGACAAAGACAGACAGACCTGGCAACAGTAGGGATTCTTTACTCTGGGATAAAACCCCTCATCACACTCGATGTACATCCCCTTACCCTCTGTAGACCTATCATGTTGTGCCAGTTTTTTAGTCAATCTCCATCAAGCCAAGTGTGAAAAGTACAAGATGCGGCATGAGAACGGTGTGAGATAGTCACTTACAAAAACATTCTTTCTCCATTTAGAGGACCTGGTGGAGAAATGAGACAGAGCATCATTACCTTTGCATGGAAATGCTCTGTCCATTAAGCTGGAGAGCTATCGGGGCACGCACACACACACGCACGCACGCACGCACGCACGCACGCCCCTTTATAAAACCCTAGATACCCATTCGAGTAGAGTCACCGCCCTCTCAACCCAAAGACATTAAACAGTGACCACCAGCCCCATCAAGTCTCATCAGACACAAATCAGACATAAAATGGATTGGATAATGCCATCAAAGGGTTTATCAGTTACACTATGAACCAAGGTTTGATTAAAGGTGAGTAACATTAAAAATACAAGAGTGGCCATACTATGCTGAGCACAGTGAATCCTATGGGCTACATAACAAACAATACATTGATTTTTCACAGCCTGATAGGAAATATACTTTATTTTAAAGATTATTCTATAATTTTCTTCCTAATATATAAATAATCCTTTGATCACTGAAGTTATTGTTCATGTACACACAGTACTGCACATAAGGGGGGAGGGGGAATCAAGCCCATGTAGTGTCCCTTCAGTATAATCACAGTCAACATTCTGGTGAGCAGCTCTGTCCCCCTCTAGCCTTCCAGCAAAGCTTAACACGATGCCTTAAATCTCCCTGCGAGTGCAGTGGAAGAAATCACACTTCTTTTTCTCTGAGTCAAGTCCAAATTTCCTCTTCACGGGGAGGCAGAGTCTAATGTAAAGAGAGGCCGTGAAAAAAACAGTGGGCGTATAGAGAATGTATCGCAACGGAGCAGACAAAAACCAACAGCCCTGGTCGCTTGAAGATCCCTCCGGTACCTTGTTTGTTTGTTTCTGAGGGAGCCAGGGTTCGTGCCATGGCATATCAAAGTATGATTAGCCACAGGAAGTGACTGCTGCTGGAAACAGTGAAGCAGAAGAGAAGACAGGGGAGACGACTTTTAACACAACACCGAGGCCTAACACTTGCTTCAGGTCTTTTGTGCAAAGGACTTGGCAAAAATAAACATGAATTAAAACTTCCAACAATGAGGTTTCTCAACACCAAATTCTGGGCAATAATGTAATAGTATCAGCTCACTGATCTTGGCCTGCAACAAATGATTATCCTAATTACCGAGTAAGCAGTTGGTAATTTTTTTAATTAATTGACCTGTATAGCCTGAAAATAGGGAAAACCAAAGGTTTCCAGATATCTTCAAACTGCTTGTTTTGTTCAAGCGATAATTTTCTGTGAATCAAAAAGGTGCCCTGTGGATTGAACCAAGTCTGTGCTTACATTCAGTGTTTCTCACCAAAGCGCATTGTGTGTATCCTTGACATCTAACAAATGGACTGAATGCACTTCCTTCCTTCCTACTCAACACTTGCAAAGCCGAATTTTTGAACATTTTAAAACCTGCACTGTTTACGTGCTAACTTCTTCTTCACTGCCTTTGCTGGTGCATTTCTTGGCGCACTACTGCCACCTGTGTATTGTGTCGCCCTTTTGCTAGAAGTATGAGAAAAAACAGCATGTATGTATGTAAGCTAATAATTATGAGCAAGTACAAAAAAAATCTCATGTAATGCACCACAGTTCATTACTTTGAACATTAGTTTAACAAACTCACGTGTGATTTTACATACATTTTTCCCTATAGTGTTGTACAATGATACAAGACAATCACTATTAATAATGCACTAATGATTTGAAAGAAAATGGGCCAGAGGTCACCCAGCCCTACTCTTTACGAGCACCCTGTTAATGTAATTTTCTGCTAATGATTAATCAGAACGAGGACACGTTATCTTTGTCTGCAGGGACGCAATGAGTTCTGTTGCGACTCTAATGACACTGTTGACATGGCTTTGGAGCGGATTAAATGGAGACACAACACAAACAGCATAGGGGCACGGAAAACCTCGCTTCTTGCCCAATTCGCAGCAGTGATGACCGCCTCCCAATGTTGACCTTCAGACTGTGATACAAAGAGCTACAACCGATGGAAGGAAGGGAGAGAGGGAGCGAGCGAGAGGGGGGGAGAGGGTGATGGCCTGAGTGGGGGAGTTAGATAGACGCAAACACAAATAGAGGGAAAGCTCAAGGCCCTGAGTGTGAAGCTACAGCTTTGAGATCAGGCCAGCTAAATAGGGAGTACAATACATTAGAGTATAATGGAGATGAGGATATAGCACTGGCTGAATGGCTAATGGATCTCAAATGTCTGCACGCCCATCTCACCTAATGTTTCTTCTACTTTCTGTGCCATGTATACCTTAGAAGAAGCCAAGATACAACCACAAACATCTCCGTCCTCCTTCCTCGAAAAGAATAGATGCAAAAATGCAGAGGAGGAAGAAAAGAGAACATGAATATTTCATGTTTAGCAGAATCCGATGAGAGGTATAGCCAGCAGACATATCCGTAAGGTAAAGAGCAGCCAAAAGGTGCGTAGAGACCAGAGCGTTTCAGTCTGCCAACGACAGTCAGTGTCTTAACTCATGCATAAAGGGAGAGGCAGACGGAGAGTAATGCGTATCTGATAACCAAGCTTTTCATTCTCAATGATGGAAAGAGATCAGACTGAATATGAGCTCTGTTATTGCAGACGTGGACTAAAAGTCTCCCTAAAAAGGGGGTGGCAGACATACCAATAAGAGGGGAAAAAAGAGCAGCAAAGGGAGAGGAGAACATGAGTGGAACGCGAGACAAAAGCAGAGGAAAGGACACCATGATCTACCAAACCTTGAGGAAACAAAAACAGATTGGTGAAATAAATGGGCGAGAAATTCACGCCCACGGCGGCCATCACTCTCGAGGCTTTGAAAACATCAATTACAATATTCCCCCTATTATTTTAAAGCAGCTGAAAGATGGTGACAGAATGAAGTAGGAGCATAAACAATAGCAGGTGACGGCAGAGAGGACAGACTAATGCTTTTCCTCAGGGTGGGTGGTCACTCAAACCTGCTCCCTCTACATCATGGGAAGCCGGCCAGAACCACACTGCCAGATTAATGAGAGACGATGAGGAACAGGGGGACGGAGCCTGGTCCTCAGCTGTAACAACTCTCCGGATAAGCAACGCTAAGGTTGGCCATATGTAGCCTCGCACGTCCTGTTCCCGCGTGCCCCTCCCTCCCTCCCCGACACTGCTGTTGCACTTCTTTTTAAAGTGTGAATGAGACTAAGTGGCTCAGGGCTTGCGGGGGAGAGTCAGTACATTAACACTGTCAACCAGAGTCAGGCTAGCCGTAGGTGATGCCTTCGACAAATAAACTTCTTTATAAAAAAAAGGAGAGCTGGACCCTCCGAGCCTCCCGGGACCAAACAGTGCCCCCTTCTCCCCCTGCTGCCCCCTCACGGCCTCACTACTGACTGACAGAAATAAACGATGACCCTCTGTGTTCAATCACCACAGGCCTTGGCAACCGCACGTCCTCCATGGAAACGCCGGAGTTGCGTTGTGTTCCGAGGCATTGAAACTGTGCAGAAGGAAATAGAGGGAGGGCAGTAATCCATACGGCACTCATCAAAAGGCTACTGTTGTTGTCACTTTCCGGCCTTTGTACGAGCCACTTTGGTAACGTGCACATCAATACCCAATCACGGCGGAGACGGACCCGAGAGACTCATTAGGAGATCCACAATCCAAATGATCTCCCTACAAAGCACACGCGCTGTGTAAGTATTTATTCCTGAACAAATATCACTGAGCTTTTCGTGCAAACACTCTGGCCTTACAAAACGCAAAAACAGGTTTGGTCTGTCCGCCCGAATTGTACGCTGGGACACGGGTGAAGGTTAAACGGGTAAGAATGACGCCAGTGTAATCCCTAATCTGTAATCCTGTTAATCTCGACACTGCAAACAGTACCAAATGTGCTTATGCCAGCTCTGTTACTGTGCGAGATGCCTTGAAGGGATTAAGAGACGAGACACAATAGAGTGACAGAGGCGAGGATGGGACATTACACTGAGAGAGGGGTCGAAGTGCTTTGCATCTTTACTCCTAGCGTAAACCTGCGCACGCGTTAGTACATTTAGGAGAACTTAAGAGTCTACGGTTTTAGAGAGGTGTTGTGACCACTGTCAACAGCTCCCACTAAGATCACTGCGTTGGAATTCTCCACCAGAAGCAGCAGGAAGCAGAGCTAAAGCACATTTTTGTATTTGCATTCAGCCTCCTACCCTTTCTTGCGGAGAGATTTAACTTCAAAAAGCGAGAATTTTCACATTTCTTTTGAAGCACATCTAAAAGCAACAAACAGGCATATGAGGGGAGCAAGGACTCGCCTTTTTTAAAGAGGTTACATTTAAAAACCACAGTTGCAGGTTTCCTCCCCCCCACCCCCACCCATCCCACAAGCCAGCCTTGGCATTCATTAATATAGAATCAATCAATCTGAAATTTGAATTCCATTTTATGCATCCATTGTGACTGCTACGATTAAAGGCTTAGGCCGTGAAATAGTGTGGAACGCGGTGCCGAATCCTCACTCCAGCTTCCGCCTCCCACCCTTCAGCCAATCTGAATGCACAAGCAGGCAGCTTCATTTTAGCTGAAAACATTTACACCGACACTTCCCGCTCCCTCTGTCTCATCAATTCATTTCATGCCGCTGCGTGAAGGACAGGGGACTCGGGAGGGAAATGTAGTTTTGCCTTCTAATTCTCCAGAAAGTGACTTTCAGACCATTTCCCCTACCAAACCATGCGGCTGAATTATCACATCATTTCTCAGCACCTCAATTTACTGTCCCCAAGACTGAGGCAATTTCGCAGAAGAAAAATGCCTTTTCCTCAATTCGTCCGAGCCCCTTCAATTACATCTCAAGGCCCTACTTGAAGACCTCAGCCCCGGCACTGTCATAATTGAAATGATTGCAATGTTATTCGTTGACACAGTAATGGGACAAAGAGGCAGAGACTCATCTTCAAATCCAGACAAGGGAGTGCAATCTTTTCCTAAAAGCAATTATGAACAGAATGGGAAGACAGCTAAAGTGTGTTCAATGACAATTAGAGAGAATTGGGGCATTTCTGTACCACTACTGTACTGTATATTCAGCACCAGACCGAGCGGGATCCCACCCTCAGACTTCCATTAGAGGGATCATGTCAGATCCCATCAACACAGATATCATCCACCGTGAAGATAACCTGAGCAGGCACCGGCATAATGGTGTGATTACACATTCATATTACGTGGGGACGATTAGGACCAAGATGAATAAAAACAGAGGGCCGAGAATAAAATATACATGGCACTCTCCGAGTCTTTTTCATCTTTGATACATCCCCTCCTGCTTGAGATCCCAGATCTAAAGAAAAAGAGGCTATTTGGAAGCCTGAGAGAGGCAAGGAGTGTAAAATGGATTACCTCACGGTGCGAAAAGCAGTGTGGATGAGCTGTGGGAGCCATGGGAAAACTGGGGCGGGGTGGAGACGAAGCTGGGAAGGGTCATTAGGGAACGGCGGAGCCGAGATGCAAGATGGAGACTTTCCTCCATGATATTACTCCCCCGGGTGGTGAGGTGGAGTGGCGAGAGTGGAACCAACACCTTCATCAATAGCATCGATAACCTCCACGCAGCACATAAAAAGCACCGCACACATGTATACACACGTACAACCCCCCCCCCCCCTCGCTGATAACCACCGACAGCTCACTACCACAGTATATCTATTTATAGTCACTCTGTGCCCCATTTACAGGCATGGGGACACTGGATCTGTACAATAAAAAAAGAAAACTGTTGAGACCACGGAAGACATCATTTGTATACTGCAGACCTCTATTAGCAGCTGAGAGGGAGCCAAGGACGGCACAGAGAAGAAAAGATACATACAGAAAATACTGCAGTAAGTATGTAATGTCCATTAAGACAAACAGTTGAACCATTATCCAAATGCCAAAGCAACCAAGGTGCCATGTCTGAATCAACTGCAATCTAATTAATTTGATTACACGGTGGACAGATTAATCAGCTACATAACATGAGAATGAACTGATTAGGCCAGTAAGAAAAAGAAATAACTGACCCCACTTTGGAGGCTCTGCATACGATTTCCTCTTTGAGTGACATCGCAGACTTTTAGCCGGCAGCCACAGGAGAGGAGATCCTACGGCGTGAGCCGCCGACATACTTAATAATGTGCTTCACTGGGCTTTTTTTTCATGGTTTAGCATCATGCATGTGGATGTCCTTCAGGATTGAAATTACGCCAGTGACGTGTTTATTTGTGGACATTTTAGGAGGGACCTGAAGCAATAAAAAAAGGTGGAAAAAATTAAAAAGAAGAAGGGAAAAAGGGGGGAGCTCACGCTATTGGATTTCTGGGGGGAGAAATAGGCTTGTAGTGCCTTGGACAGACAGCGCAAGGCACGGGGAGGTGGCGGCGGAGGGAGAAAGGGGTTGGTCATTTATCATTTTTGTCAGTGCTGGTAGAAAAGGGAAGTGGGGCATGGGGGCTTTCATATAAATTGAGTGTAGGTGGAATCAATGTGGCGTTGTTGGTGAGAGTGTTGGGGGGGGCGGGGGGCCAGATCAATGCTGGTGGGAGTGACTGTTTGTTCCCATTGTTTATCTACTGTCATCTCAGGACTCTGCTGAAGGACAAGGGAGCGGCGCGGACAGCACAATGTCTCCATTGGGACTGAGGATTCGTAATGGGGCTCTCCTTATACAGACAATGGGCATCAGTCAGAGGTGAAAGTCATACTGCTCGTGGATAAGGCACGTCTGGGAGTTTGTGCGAATGTGTGAGCGAATGAATGAGTGAGCGTGGGAGTTGTGGGGGTTCTGATTGGAAGTGGGCAAGTGGAGATAAGGGGCACTTGTCAGCGTGGTTTCATGCGGCAGGGTCCGCCGATCAAATCAACTGCCTATTCAGCGGAGAAAACCAATCGCGAGCACCACAGAATCTCCGTCTGACGAAAACACGACCGCTTTATTAAGAATTTTACACCCGCAGCGGAACGGCACTAACAGATCTGCTGACCTCACGCGGACCAGAGATGCCTTCAGACAACGACGACGCTCATGACGAACGCAGATGAATAAAAGAAAACTATCAGACCAATAATAAAAACCCCGGGCATGCTGTGGCATGGGCTGTGGCACACATAAACAATAAAACCGTCTAATCTACTCAATCAGTCTGGGAGTGACTGAGGTAAAACAGCTGTGCGCAGGTTGTATCTTGGGGTGTAATAGAATCAGAATCAGAATCAGAATCAGAATGGTTTATTGCCAAGTATGTGTTCACATACAAGGAACTTGTTTTGGTGCATGGGTGCCAACAATAGCACTATATACAAATACAGAAAAA
>JAVQJD010078967.1:0-10664 GCA_036023655.1 Nannoperca australis
TTGGGGTTTTTTTCAAAATTTGCTTAACCCCCCCCCCCCCCCCCCCTCCGCGGGAGCCTGGAGGTGGATGCTGGAGCTGAAAGAACAAACAGTAATGATACAGGGCAGCAGTGTCATTAACAGGCAGAGGGAAAGATGGGACATTTTTGCAGCCTAAATAGACTCCCAAAGTGGGAGGGTGTGTTTGGTAGATGGTTGTGGAGAGTGAGGTTTGTCACGTGTTTACAGTTGACAGTGCAGCTCGTAGGTGTCACTCAATTTTATCAAAAGTAAAACAAACTGCCGAATCAATGACTGGGGTTAAGTCTCACCGGTCACACTTGAACCAAAATCAATAACTGTTTAGTAGATGTCGTCATCAGAAGCAGTCTGTGGCGTGCAGTGTATTCAAGGTCACTCAGAACAGGAAAAAAAGTGACAAAAAAGACAGGAACGTTTGAGCTTCAGACTTGCATATTTTCAAACAAGGTTAAAAAATAAGCACTAAAGAAAATCAAAAATCTCCTTTCAGTTTTCCCTTCTTTAGAAAAGGCATCCTTCCAAAATGAGCCCCTCCTGGTCCGGTAGAAATGCAATCTAATCTGCAGTGGGTTTGGCTAATGGCGAGGCATGAGCGTGGCAGACATATTACGATGACAGCCGGCAAGACAGCCATATGGTTGCCTCCCAGACAACGCCACTAGCAAGTGGAGGGACTACCGCTGGCACCACCTGGCATACAGACCAGCCCAGAAATTGACACATAAGGTCACAAACACCTCTTCATCATCTCTGAAAAAGAAAGAGTGTGTAGTGGGTGTGGTGTTGTTTGAATCGCTACTGCTACAACTGTTACTATACTATTACTGCTATTATCCCTGCTGTTATTGTGTATGATGCAGCGTGGTATATAAAGTAATTCTTCAAGCAAAAATGCCAGTAAAATGCAAGTCATTTTAAGCTCCACCTCCAAATATGCAACTTTCCTTCTATTCTATGTCTTATACAATAGTAAACTAAATATAATTTGATTGTTGATCAGATAAAAACTAGCCATTTGTAGACATCACCGTGGGCTAGGATCAGCAATGAAAGTAATTGTTAGTTTCAGCCCAGTTCTGCTAAACTTAAATAAGCCAACAATTTATTCTAACAGCTGGTTTTGCTTTTGGTTCACCAGTAAGACTTAATAAAGTATGTTTAATGATATACAATTATGTATAGATGCCTATTCTAAAGCCATCTATATAGAGTAATTTGGACATGTTTTCATGGCATATAAAGAAATATATTTTCCAAAATTTTTTGCTACAGTTCATTATGACCACAACTTTCACTGTGAGGTCATTATAAACAAGGCTCTACTGTGGAGTTAAACATGGGGCAGCAGTGATCCAGTGACAGTGACCAGACCTAGTGTCTAAATACTTGTGAAGACACGCACCAGCAGCATGCATCGGACCATTTACATGTGATAAACCACAGCAGCATAATATCAATTTAACTTAATAAGCATGACTCAGCATGTTCTTTTTAGGCTAATAAGTGGCCGGCCGTCTGGGAGACTATGCCACAGAACATTTACGACTTCCTCTGGTGAGATTTAGTCTTTAGAATCAGCATGCAGCAACACTGATGTGTAGCCGCTACAACAGTGAAATGTTTAGAGAAGAAACTGATGCTATAATAATAGTAATTATTAGTATTAATAGTAATTAGTAATTTTCAAAATATTCATTTTCTGAAAGGCAGCTGTTAAAATAGGATGTACTGTAATAATACTGTAACCAAGGAACAGCTGTGATGAGCTTCGTTAATAAGGATTTATTGGGAATTACAGATCAATAAGAGTTTGTAGCAATCACAATGTGGTGCTTATGGCGTACTGGAGCCGTGGGTACCTGGTCTGTACATCTGTTCGTCACCAGGAGTGCTCATCTGAGGCACATCTTCATGAAATGAGCAGCAGAAAGACGTTTTAACTCTTGATTGTGGTAGAGAGATAGCTTAAACCATATATTTGAAATCTAAGCTCTAAATACCCTAATCTTTTATTATCCCTATCTGATTTCCTCATTATACCTCGTGGACTCCCTGAACCCTGTGGGTCCTGACAGACCTTATTTTTTGCAGGTAATTAGTCCCACTCAAATAACGAGTCCCTTAGATCCCATGTTATTAATGTTTTGAGGCCATTTTAAAACCTCCCAGTCACTGTAACATTTATAGAAAAAAAGCTAATGCGTCATCAAAACTTTTTCTGGGGTGACTTTACATACGTACATGTACATGTGAGAGCAAATTTGTATTTCCATGTAAGTGTAGCAGATACCAGGAGAGTGATGTCAAAGCCTTTAATGCTAACTTGTATGTTATACTTATGAATCATTCTGTCGTGCATAGTCTCCACTTTTCCTTTCCTCTTTTATTGACTGAATTGATGTCCCACTTCACTGTTGTCAAGTTTTGGCAGACATTATTTCTGTTGGTTCTGGCATAATCGTGTTAGCAAAGACTTCAGTATCTTTGGCAATGAAACGTAAACACTTGCTGCTTTCTGCTTTTTAGTTGGTTAATTACAATGGTGACATTCAAAAAGTATTTATTGATAAGCTTTCTTTTTGTGTACAAGCTTATATATACTGTATGTCATGTTTTGAAACACACTTTGTGTTCTCTTAGTGCTAGCTATTTAACTTGTCAGCTAGGTGTATGTTGCAAGCTAATATTGTTTAATATTTGTAAACACTAGTTGATAACTAAATACATACACATAATTATTTGAAACCAAGCCTTACTGAGGCAGTATGATTATGTTTCACCATTCTGACTCCTGTCTGCTGTTATAAAATAAAATAAAAAATGAAATGATTTCATTCTCACATTAAGGTGCAGAGATGCTACTTATATATTATCAAGACCTCACTCAGTGTAGTAAACTATTTATTATTTGAAGTAGAGTTTGTTCAGTCTTGATAATGCGTCTAGAGTGAATCTTCAGGGTTTAGTGAGGACACACACACACACACACACAGGATTTCACTGAGGCATGACCCGATGCTCCTAAACAAATCTCTGAGGAAATAAAAAAGAGGTCAGTGGATTGAAGTGACATCAAACATTCATGACATCATGACCGACATTAAGAGGTTTCCGTCATCTGTTGTTATGAGCCACTGCCCCTCTGTGGACTCTGTGGGTTATTGCAATAACAATAATATTGCCCCAGATGTCCCTGTACAATATCCAGGTCTGTTTTGTTCTGCCCAGGATTCATCAAGTCATCTCACTGATGTAATTTGATCTTTATTATGTTATATTAGTCTTTCATGTTCACATCAGTAAAAACTAAAAATAGTATTGTTCAGTGATGAATACAGATATTGTATTACTAACATTATATATATAATACATTCAATCTTATTATTTGTATCACTGCTTGTTAGGTCTTGGAAATTTAATTATTTAATTTGTGTTCTTTTGTTTCTTTTACCACAGATGCTGTACACCAAGTGTCTTATAGACCTGTGTGGGCTGGGCACTTTTATGTACAAGATACAAAATAAGCACACAACATGCATCTATTCTATTTTATTTGACTCAATTTAATTCCCACTAACATTATTTTATTATCTCTTATTTGTGGTATTGCACACAGTACAATATATATTAATATATGCTGATATTCTCAATTATTTTCACCTACATGCTAGTAAGCCTAATGTACTTTTGTTGTTCTGTTTCAGTCGGGCCGCCTAGACTCTCATTACCCAAAAGTGTGTGGCCACCAAGGCAATGTACTGGATATCAAGTGGAATCCCTTCTTTGAAAACATCGTAGCGTCCTGCTCTGAGGACACCTCGGTAAGTGACCCACAGTCGTCTGTAATGGTATGACTTGATGACATTGGAGATGTGAAAAACATTCTATATCTGTGAAATCATGAGTTTTTTGTGATGTTGTGGTTGGATATTGGCTGGGGGTTAGTCTAGTCGCGGTCGTTATTGTTGTTAGCCTGAAAAATGGCAAATTATGTGAAATGCCTTTGAGCAAGGTAAAAATCCGTGAGCAGTGACTGACTACATAAAACACAATATTAAATCTCAGTCACTATTACTCTTAATCTGAGATGTTACATGACATATACTAAGACCCTGTAGGCCTTTTTTTCCAGTACATGCACCTGTTACGTTACAATGCTGAGCATAGTAAAGGCATGCTATCACTGACTGCATAGTACTCTCACTTGTTGAAGGATAATCTCCTCCAATCCATCACAGAGCCTCTAGCATAGCTGTAATCCAGATTAATCCTAATGCAGTGGGCTACATTGATACCATGTGCTATTTTTGATCAGAGGGATCTCTTGCTGTGTCATACGGATTGTAGCTTGGAGCTCATATTAAAGGGTTGTGAAAAACATGAAGTGGCCTCTGACAAAAACACAATACTTATTAACCTGTTGTATAAAAACGCCTGTAGGTGCTTACTGATGATGCACTGTGTATTCATTTATATTTGTATATGTGTATGTGAATGCGGCAGGTGCGAGTATGGGAGATCCCAGAGGGCGGTCTGAGACGCAGCATGACGGAGGCGGTGCTGGAGCTGTACGGCCACAGCAGACGGGTGGGTCTGATCGAGTGGCACCCCACCTGCAGCGGCATCCTCTTCAGTGCTGGCTACGACTACAAGGTAACGCGTCAGTAACTCCAAACACCACAAACTGGAATCAATATATAATATATAGTGACTGCACTTTAAACATTAGTTATTTAACTAACATTACATGCAGGTCAAAGAATATTCCCTCTTAGATTATTAAATACTGTTAGACATTATCAATGTGTGTTATTAATATAATTTCAGGAGTTACTTTGTAATGTTGGAAGTATTTATTATTTATGAGGGAGCATTGTGTTAGATTAATGATTAATGAA
Organism: Nannoperca australis; assembly: GCA_036023655.1. Taxonomy (NCBI): domain Eukaryota; kingdom Metazoa; phylum Chordata; class Actinopteri; order Centrarchiformes; family Percichthyidae; genus Nannoperca; species Nannoperca australis. The sequence continues at coordinate 4,920 of JAVQJD010078967.1, forward strand.
ACTATTTTGTTAATTGATAAATAGTAAAAAAAATAAAGTCATTTATCAAGCAAAAATTGACAAAATTTTTCTGGTTATAGCTTCTTGAATGTGAGGACTTAGTACGTTTCTCCATTCTATATCATTGTAAATTGAATGACTGAAATTTCTGAGTTTTGTCAGACAAAATGTGAACCCTAAAGATGACACGGAGAAATTGTGATGGGCATTTTCACTATATTGTGACATTTCACAAACACTAGTAGGCTGATTAATCAATAATAAAAATAATCATTTGTTCCAGCCGGGTGTATTGACTTTCTTTCAACAACAACCTGTATACCTAAATTAAAGAATTCCAAAAAAGAGAGTTGGGACATATGCATATCTGTCTGTTACTTTATCTGTTATTTTTCTCATTCGATCTCAATCGAGGGTCTAAGGACAACGGGTGTTATATGCTGTATAGATTGTAAAGCCAAATTTGTGATATTGGACTATATAATTTAAACTGACTTGACTTGACTTGACATTAAGAACTCAGTACTACTAGACTCTATTGCAACAATTCTTATTTTGCTTTGGACATCAGTAGAGACGACTGTTTGTTGTGTTAGTAAAAACAAGCTCAACAAGCTCACAACATAAACACATGATTGATTTAAGCACTGCAGCCATCTAACAGCTCCGCCCAAACAATCCTTCCTGACTGTGTCAGATCCTGATCTGGAACCTGGAGAACGGAGAGCCGGTGAAAATGATTGACTGCCACACTGACGTCATCCTCGGCATGTCCTTCAACACAGACGGCAGCCTGCTGGCCACCAGTTGCAAAGACAAGAAGCTGCGTGTCATCGAGCCGCGCTCCGGGGCAGTCCTTCAGGTTAGAGGGAGGGGGCTGGTGTTTTAATGGGTATTTTTATCATGCACCGTGAGGGAACAAGTGCTTATGTTAAAAATATCCTTTAGTACTTTAGATGCTGCTGAGGAAATCGTTATTTGTTTGGCATGGTATACACAAGAAGTTGAAATTATCGTGTCCATGTATTAATGCTGGTAAGTCCACTCTATCGCCAAAATTATGTGGCCACTGGAGCTGTTCTTCATGGTTTGGTAAATTGTTTTGCCAGTTTGGTGTGGAAGAACTTGACTGGCCTGCACAAAAGCCCTGACCTCAATCTCATCACACATTTGAGATGAACTGGATCGCTGACAGCGAACCAGGCCTTATCGCCCAACATCAGTGTTGGTCCTCACTAATGCTCTTGTGGTTGAATAGGAGAAAATCCCTGCAGCCAGGATCCTAAATCTTGGGGATAGCCTGAAACCAGAATAGCAGCAGATTAATGCTCATTGTTTGGGAATGAGATGTTTAACATCTCATACACATCATATTGTGTAACATTTTGGTCATATTGTCTCCTTGGTTTTTCGGCAGCTCTTGAGCCCACAGGGATCATTGGAAAAATTTCCAATTTCTCACAAATTAACTTTTCTTAATTAGTATTAGTAAGTATTTATTGCTGTTAAATAAAACCATGCTGCAGCTGGTCCACACCACGTCTCAACCATTTAATGTTTGACCTTGGAGCTCCCTGATCATTGTGAAATGTGAAATGGTTTCTGATTAGACCCATGTGCTGCACCCCTGCTGCCCCAAGTGGAGGTGATCAAGACCAGGCAGCAGGAGGAACAGAAGAGGCAGGAAGGGGGAAAAAAGGGACAAATCATAAAAAGATGCTGTTCCTGAAATACAGATTTACTTTCCAAGTTAACAACAGAGGACAACAAGGGTGTGTTGTTGGCCATTGTATACCATTTTAAAAAGTAAATGATATACTTCTATTCATGCTGGTATGAAAAAGTTGTTTTGAATAACTTTATAAAAACTGTATGGAATGATTAAAGTCTTACTTTATGCCATTGAAATATTGAAGGGATCCCCATTATAGAGCCTATGCCACCTGGAGGGTCCTCTAAATAATAATAAAAATGTGTTTGTATCATTTCTCTATATTGCCACAACAATATCATAGAAGAATAAATACTGATAAAATATTAGAGAATTAACATTCCTAGCAGGTGCGTGTCTCATTAAAGCCTCGCTCTCTTTTTATTTGCTGCTCCACCAGCAAGCCAGTTGTAAGAACCACCGTGTAAACCGAGTGGTGTTCGTGGGCAACATGAAGCGACTGCTCACCACGGGGGTTTCTCGCTGGAACACCCGGCAGATCGCTCTCTGGGATCAGGTCAGACAACACTTCCATATGCCTCATGCCTGTAATGCCAGAGTGGGTAAAGCAAGTGTGTGTGTGTGTGTGTGTTTAATTTCCTGTATGTGTTGCTTTTCCCAGGAGGATTTGTCCATGCCAATTGCGGAGGAGGACATTGACGGCCTCTCAGGACTGTTGTTTCCCTTCTACGATGCTGACACACACATGTTGTACCTAGCAGGCAAGGTCAGCGCTGACCCTTTACTTTTTATAGTACTACATTTAACTCTAACTTTTTTTTATCATGAAGTCTGAAGAATGAACAAAACAGTACACTGAGCTGGTCATTTTGTATGAATAATAATAAAACTTAATGAAAAGATGTTTGTACACTGATGGTGTGCAGGAAAGGTACAGGCAGACATCCCACACATTACAATACATGCATTCAACCAGGTGAAATGTTAAGAACCATCAAGTACATCAATTTCAACAAATATGCTGAACTGCTGAAGTGCTACACAGCAACACTGTGCTGACTGAAGGAAAATGATTTGATAAAACATTTTGGTCTTCTGACCCTCGTCTGGTATTTGTCAAATACCTGCTAATGTTTGGGCGAGTGAAATACAGAATATCAGTATTAATGTTCTCTGCACAGTGTGTAGAATGTCGTTCACATTCTGAACATTTTTGTTAAAATATTTAAGATTTCACACTTTCAAATATCTGTCATCACTTTTCAGTTTCCCACCTGTCACTTTATTGTCATGTTTAAACACCAAAAACGTGCTTTGAGCTTTTAGGTTATGTCTTTCGAAATGGTAAGAAAGTTGTTCTACAAGGATGCAGTTATATAGATATAGCGCCAAGTAAGTTGAGGCTGTATTTCAAGCATAAAAAATGTGACGTGGTTGAAGCCTTTAAGAGCTACTTCTTGAACCCTGACAGGGGGACGGCAACATCCGTTACTTTGAGATTACCACAGAGAAGCCGTACTTACAATACCTAATGGAGTTCCGGTCCCCGGCCCCACAGAAAGGACTAGGTAAGCCATTTGTTGATCAGCGATATATGATCTGTCCTAAGAACCTAACCACTTCATCAGCAGTCTCTAGAGATGGGAGGGGGGTGGATACTGCTCTAAAAGTGGTGTTGCATGGCTGAAAGTATAAAATTTATTTAATAAAAAAAGAGCCAGATGAATTGAAATATTCCCTCAGTGTAGTTTTATGAGATTCACTAACTTGCCCAGTGCTGTCAGGCAGGTTGATATTTTTGTCTTGTTGAAGTGTCCAGTTACCCATGAATTCTGGAACGAGATTTCGGTTCTGTCACCCGTCCACACGCTTTTGTTCTTGTCTGTAGGTGTGATGCCAAAGCACGGGCTGGATGTGGGAGCTTGTGAGGTGTACCGCTTCTACAAGCTAGTCACCCTGAAGGGTTTGATTGAGCCCATTTCAATGATCGTGCCAAGAAGGGTGAGTGTAGCAGGGTTTGTACAAAGTCTTGAAAGTTTGGAAAATGCTGAATTTCTTATGTTTTCAAGGTTAGGAATATGCTTGAACTGGAATATACTCCTAGAAAAATGCTAAATTTTCAGCATAATCTGGTGTTTTATCTTCTACGCAATCACTTAAGTAAACCAAAAATCTTTTAATATTTGAAATCAAATTTGTTTGTTGACTCCTGGCAACAATTAAATTAATGATGAAGGTCTTATTGGTGTAATAAAGAATATTTTCAAACTAATGCAGAGATAAAATTCTATACTTTGAGACAAAGAAATATTGTTTAAGACACGGTAATGTAATTTCTTTTACTGTTGACTTAATCAATTTTTGCAATTTTAATAAAAAAAATTTGAATCGTTGTGGTGTTTCCTGCTTTACAGTCGGACACATACCAGGAGGACATATACCCCATGACACCAGGAACAGAACCTGCACTGTCCGCCAGCGAATGGCTGAGCGGCATTAATAGAGGTGAACTGCACTTTAGACACACACTGGATTGGTTGATGCTTCTTTGGTGGTTTATGAAACAACATTTTATCAGAAGTCACATTTTGCCCATTATAAGCCTATGTTCAGCACAGAACATGTTATCCTGCATTTGGCAATGGGGATAATATTTAACCCCAAAAAAGCTTAAAAAGCGTAAAGCGTGTTGATAAAATAAAGTCACCTTCAATCACTGTGTCTTTATATTATTTTGTTCTCCGCTGCCAGTGCTTCACACATTGTCACCTAACATATGGCTTTTATTGTCTCCGACTTGGTGCAAACTCCCACTGATATTCCCTTTTAATCAAGATCATGCAGCTTGACATTTCGCAGCGTCTTTAAATTACAACATCAGACAATTAAACATCCAATCCAGGGTGCCTCCATTCTTCATAGTGTGTGCCTGCTCTCAACATCAGTATACCTCATAACAAAGGCCTTAAAGTGAGCATTACCTTCTCCGATATTATTACTCTGTGGAAATCATTCAATGCTTACCAACTTGATGACCAAAAGATTTGCACATATGGATGTCCACATGCTAAAACTCTTTGATAATATTAGTTAGACATGCCAAGTGAAGTGAGAACAACAACACAGAGCAATAATAGATTCCCTGTGGGTGATCTGTGAAGGACTTATGCCTTTTCGTGCTTTGTGTTGGTTTTCACATGCTTAGAAGTGTTTTTGCTCCTTTGTGCAAACAGACCCAGTCTTGATGTCCCTGAAGGAGGGCTACCACCGGCCCACCCAGTTAGTGTTCAAGGCCCCAGTGAAGGAGAAGAAGAGTGTGGTAGTGAATGGGATAGACCTGCTGGAGAACGTGCCACCCAGGACAGAGAACGAGGTATGTGAAGCATTGATGCTGTGAATCACTCTACTCTGCTGTTTCTCTGTTATATAAAATATCTAATAAAACTAGTTTCAGATGAAAAGCTTTCAAGGGCTTTTAAAAAATCAGATTTATTATGCAGCAAACAAAGAACGGTAGCAAATTTAATGATGAGACTGTGGCATTGATAGCATGGAGGATAGGTATTGTGTTTGTTGTGTTTCTTGTACAGTGAAGAAATTAAGTATTTGAACACCCTGGTTTTTGTAAGTTCTCCCACTTAGAAATCATGGAGAGGTCTGAAATTTTCAACGTAGGTGCATGTCCACTGTGAGAGAGATAATCTAAAAAGAAAAATCCAGAAATCACAATGTATGATTTTTTTATGATTTATTTGTGTGATACAGCAGCATATAAGTATTTGAACCCCTGAGAAAACGAATGTTAATATTTGGTACACTAGCCTTTGTTTGCAATTACAGAGGTCAAACGTTTCCTGTAGTTTTTCACCAGGTTTGCACACACTGCAGGAGGGATTTTGGCCCACTCCTCCGCACAGATCTTCTCGAGATCAGTCAGGTTTCTGGGCTGTCGCCGAGAAACACAGAGTTTGAGCTCCCTCCAAAGATTTTCCATTGGGTTTAGGTCTGGAGACTGGCTAGGCCACTCCAGAACCTTTATATGCTTCTTACGCATCCACTGCTTGGTCATCCTG
>JAVQJD010078971.1:0-51961 GCA_036023655.1 Nannoperca australis
TGTGTGTGTGTGTGTGTGTGTGTGTGTGTGTGTGTGTGTGTGTGTGTGTGTGGTTTGAAAATAAAGCAATAGAAAGATAAAGCTTTGGAGAATATAGAAGAAGGTGGGTATGGAGGGAAGGAGGTGGAAAGTGCTAAGGAACGCCATACTGACGCTATCAAGAGCTCCCTTTCTTCTCAGGGCCGGTTTGGTCTGTGGCGCCAGGGCATACTGGGTACCCGTAGGGGTCAGGAGAAGCAAGTGTGAGCAACATTTGTACAGATGTTGTGTTATTTTTATAGCTCTACTCCATTTGCTGGGTGGCATTTCCTTCAGTGTTAACAACCAGGTTAACTGCACACAGACGCGCTCAGGGACTCGAGCCAATTTTTTTATTGTTACGCTAACTCAAGCAATTTTTCTCTCCCCACCTCCCATCACAAAAACACCCTAAGCCTTCCTTCATATACCTAACCCCATGAGTCCAGCCTCACCCCCAAAACTCTCCCTGCCTCCACGAAGGAGGAATTTATGGTTCCTAGAAGGGAGAGTGGCGGAGCGGTGTGCAGTAATGGTTTTACCTCTCAGGAGGTAGCAATGTTAGGCTACACTCCTTCCACATGGAAGGGCAAAACAGCCATTCTTGTCTACCTATTGACCACAGATCAAATGACGTGGACATGGCATGTAACGGAGCTAAACAGTATTGATTAATATAGTTACTGCAAAGTACCTCAGTATCTGTAACTGTAAGATATTTTTGGGCTATTTTGATTGTTTGCTTGTGATCATCTACAGCCATGATAGTAACTCTGTGAGTCCGTACATATGCACAGCAGTGCTGTACCAATTTCATGGCAATCAATACAATAGTTGTTGAGATATATTCAGTCTAGACCAAAGTGGTGGACCAACCTACCGACATACCAACAGACCGACATTGCCATAGACCCATAGAGCGATGCTGCTAGCACAGCCAAAAACCACTAATAATGTTGCTACTAATTCATTTTACTCAACTCTCAAAAAGGTTTACAAAGTCCTTTAAGCAACATCGCAGTAGCCAAAATGCCAGATCACAGCTTGTCTGATACAACAAATATCCATATATTGGTACATTTCCTACCATTAGAATTAAGGGAACCCAGCCGCACATTCATCTTCGGCAGCTTCTTCTTGACAGAAAAGTGCTGCAAGGCTTCCTTTAGAAATGTATTCAGAGTGGTCAGGACGTTGGGCCTGAGCTTGGCCAGCCAATATCTACTGTATGTAAAGGGAGAAGCTGATTCAACATTTTCCATGTTTTAATGTGGCATGATAATTCTGGGAAGCTGTGATGAGAAGTACGGGAATTTTCAGAAAGGCGAGCAGTGTTTGACTTGTTGATTTTTCTTTGGTTGGAAAGAGAGAGGGACTAATATTTGACTCTTATTTTGAAAGCTGCTCCGTTCTCTTGCACTCATGCATGTGTCTAAATAAGCATTTCTGTGGTCAGCTCACCTGTAGAATGTTTTGGTTGAACATGTCTTATTTCCACAATACCTTTTCATGTCTCATGTGTGCTTAACGGCCACAATTTTATTTCCAATGCAACCAACATTTGACTTGGGCCAATATAAATGTGAAGGACCTAATTTACCCCTCTAAAATGTGTCTGAAAGTTGTGATGTTAGAGAATATAATAGAACATAACTTAATTGTCTACATTAGTAATTAAGTAACCGTCCTTAATTCATCTCCTCCTTTCTGGGTTTTGTAGCTGACTCGTCATAGGCTTGTGGATGCAGATGGCATCATCAACCCCGGTGCTTTCTACATCTACCTAACTGCCTGGGTCAGCAATGATCCTGTGGCTTATGCCGCCTCGCAGGCCAACATTCGCCCACACCCTCCTGAATGGCTCCACGACCGTACCGACTCCATGCCCGAGACACGCCTCAGCAGTAAGTCAGCGTGCCATAAGTTCACAAAATATGTTTATTAAATACAGGACGCCTTACAGTGTAATAGAATAGAGTTTTGCTTCAACGAAAAGGAAGTAAAGTAAGGAAAATAAGGAAGGAAAGTAGGAAAGGAGGGAAATTTCAATAATAATGTTATTTGCTCTGACAAATGAAGCTAATTTAAAATGTTGAAGTTCTTAACTTTTACATGGTAAAGTTGGACCAGTTTCCTTTTACTAACTGCATGCTGAAATTTTAAGCCAAACTTTTGTGGTGCTCATTGCTATCGGCTGTAACTTTTTTTATGTTCCATAAGGCGACTGCTACATGTGAGCACTGTTTACCTCTTGTGGTTTGAGTTATTGCTTCTTGTCTGCCTCTTAGCTTTAAGTGAGGTAGTAGACTTTACTGTACCACTGCAATGCGTTAGCTCAGGTTGCAAGGCTGAGGACCAAGACAAGGCTCAGTGTGGTTCTTCTAATGGTGCCTGTGGTGAATGCTATAATCCTGGCTTCCATGGGGCCCTAGAATTATACACACACACACACACACACGCACATTATTAAAACTCAGTGACCCCAAACACTACACACACCCTGTTCTCATTTTCCTACCACACACACAGAATGTAACTCACATAAAAAACTACAGTCATGTTGTTGTTTGATTCTAGCCTGTGATTTGGTACAAGTCAGGAAGTGCTCCACAGGGGAGGAAAATGATTGGATAACAAGGAGAAACTGGGTTTGGTTGGGAAGCACAATTGGATAACAAGCAGGAAGTCCTTTACGGTGAGGTGGGGTGGGGGTGAGGGGGTGAGGGGGGTGATTGGATAAGCAGCGTGAAGTGCTTGGCTGTGCGGGAGCCCCCCGGAGCAGATCTGTGTTGGCTGAAAGCCAAATGGTGTCCTAATGGAAATTTATAGTTTAAAGATTATAATGGGCCAAACCATGTTAGCAAGTGCTCCTGTTTGACCCTGCAGGCACTGTGGAATATAAACTCACACCCACACCAGGCAATTCTAAATCATGTACATGTATTTGCAAGAAAATATAGGTAGGTAGATGTGGAGTAAATCTTTCCATCTGCCATATGGTGCAATATGTTGTTAATTACACTGCAAGCACAAATCTGAATGAAAACACAGTTTTGTCAGCATCAAATATGACTTCATAGCAGAGTGACAGGCAGGTATGTGTGTTTATGCATCTATATTATGCTTTATGTGGCAGTGCTAAGTTTAGGGTGTGGTAATGGTGGTGATTCTGACATTGTAATTACCGTGAATCAACTTTACCTCTGACACTCTGCTGTGTCTGGAACTGATAGGTCCTCATTAGCCAGGCTGGGCCACAGACTGGCTGGGTTTGAGTCAATGGAGCTCTGTTTCAAGCTGCTCCTCCCACCCCCTCCACACACACACACACACACACTTGCTCACAGATGTAGCTACTCTTGAAATAAGGCTGGCTTAGGGACGGAAAGCCTTGATATTGGTGGTTTGGCTGAATAGTCTAAAAAAATTTCTGCAGATACAATAAATGATCAAGATCTAATCCTAGTTAATCAGAATAGACAAATATCATCGGCAGATGTCGTCGTTGCCATTGTTGATTTATCTGATTACTTTCTGAATGCTCCTCAGTAATCTGTTTTTCTTGGAATTTAAATGTTTGCATCTTATTGCTGCATGGGGTCTAATAAAAATAATGTGGTGACTACAGGTTAATAAAGACCAGTTCTTTCTGTCCGTTTTCACTTTCAACATATTGACCTTCATCTTATTATCTCTCCATCCAGTCCCGGCTGCTGAGCCCATCGAATACGCACAGTTCCCCTTCTACCTCAACGGGCTCCGGGAGACGCCGCAGTTTGTGGAGGCCATTGAGAGTGTGCGCGCTATCTGCAGCAACTACAGCCGACAAGGCCTACCCTCCTACCCCAATGGCTACCCTTTCCTGTTCTGGGAACAGTATGTTAGTCTCCGCCACTGGCTCCTGCTGTCCATCAGTGTCGTGCTCGCCTGCACCTTTCTGGTCTGTGCCCTCTTCCTGCTCAACCCATGGACCGCCGGCATCATCGTGAGTGCTGGAGAAAACCAACAATGGACACAATATTATACATACGTTGTTGATAATGGCCAAAGAAAAAATTTACCTACTTTTGAGAGGGTATTAACTTGCAGGTTTGATTAGTTAATGGATTATGTTACAATCAGGCCCACTCCTTAACACAGAGAGGCAGAAACAACATCCTTCTCTCCTGCCTTTATTTGCCGGTTTTTATGTGTGGTCCAGAAGGCATCTCAGAGACGAGAGAGTCGGAGAAGAGAAGGGGCTGCTGTGTGTTATTGTAGCCCCAGTCACCAGTGTTTATCTTGTGCTGTTTTGTTAGGGCCAGTCTGTTTAGTCTAGTCCAACACTCCCAGACATGAACGCTGAAATAAATGGGGAGAGGACACAAAGTTGCTCAGGCAACCTGCTCCCACTCTAAACCTATAAAAAGTTAGATTTTATTTCCATTCTCCACACTCCTCCTCTCGCCCTCCGCTCACATAAGCCGTTTCCAAGAATACATGCAAACATGCATTCACATTCACAGGCAAGTGCACAGACACACACGTATATACTTGCGCACATGCAGAATGAACATGTAAACACACAGGTACATAATTCACACAGAAACACATACAACGAGTGCTCTGGTTTTTCTCTCTGGTGGGTTGTATTTTACGCCCGGCCACCCGAGCCCTTAAACAGGGGAGGAGGGGACCTCATGTTCATCCTTCAGGCTTTACTAGCAAGATCAAAAGACAAGTTATGGAGAGGCGTCAAGTTTAACCATTTGCTCTGTCCAGGACAAGACCACCGCCAGCACAACAACGTCAAACCCTCAGCCTTAAGCCCTTTCAAAGTCTCTTAGCTATTTGCCCTTGAATCCAATGTACTAAGACAACTAAGATGTTAAAAGACTAAAATAGTCAAGTCTAGTTGCTTGATACCCTGAAAGTCTCTGAATGGGATCAGGACCAAATTTTCTCTTAATATATCTTTCCACTTGTGATCAGATCATCCAAGATGCACTTGAGTATAAAGTGTTAACAGAGCCAGACACGCACACACACTACACACAAATATCCCCCTCATGGACACTTGCTCATTGTATATGTGCGTGCACACGCGGACATACAGCTCCCTCCCCTGCCCACCTCAGCCCTCTTCAAAGGATTTGGGCCCCATGTAACCTGACACCTGTCAGCTGATAATGGCATTTACTCCCAGCTCCTGTCCCGCTCTGCACTGAAGCCTCTACACACACACACACACACACCTACACACACATATTTCACCCACATGTATGGTTACTACTTAACAAACCTGTAAAGTAGAGATACTCACAAACATATCATCCTCATGTATTATTCCCCCCTATCCATCTTGTGTACATTCAAAGTCCAGGTCAAGTGTAAATTCACATAGCACATGCAGTGAATAATAGTTTGTTTATTATAGAACAATAAAGTAGGAGATTATTTCCATTTATGGTCATTTGATCCACAATCCTTACATATGTTTTTCAGCCCTAGGGGTTAGGGTTAGGGTTAGGGTTAGATTTCACAGGTGTGAAATCTGCCTTATAATACTAGGTTTTATTGGCATTTTCTTACCAGTTTGGATAAAAGGGTTTTAATATTATGTTTTGGACTTAAACACAGAAGAAACATTTTATTAAATTAAAACCTGCAGAAACAGAAAAACTGAATAATTTCCTTCTTTGCTCTTCCTTTCCCTTCAGGTGTTGGTGCTTTCTCTCATGACTGTGGAGCTGTTCGGCTTCATGGGGCTGATGGGAATCAAGCTGAGTGCTGTCCCTGTGGTCATTCTCATCGCCTCTGTGGGCATTGGAGTGGAGTTCACTGTCCATGTGGCCCTGGTAGGCATACACATACAGAAACAAACAAACAAACAAGCCTATAATAATAATAATAAAGAGGGTCAGTGTATGGCTTACATCTCTTACTTTCTCTATAATATGAATTGTTTGCACATTTTTTCAGTTCCCAGGAATGATGAAATGTTTAATGTTGAATATTCTCAGTGATTTAAAGGTTTTTTTGTTGTTTTGTTTTTCTTGAATGGTTTTGGGGTCAGTGATCCCCTCAAGAACGCAATGTCAATTGTGCTTTTGTGTGTGTTGCAGGCGTTCCTGACAGCCATAGGGGATCGTCACAAGCGGGCAGTGCTGGCATTGGAGCACATGTTTGCTCCGGTGCTCGATGGAGCCTTTTCCACCTTATTAGGTGTCCTAATGCTTGCTGGGTCTGAGTTCGACTTTATTGTCAGGTGAGTACAAAAAAACAAACCTTGTAAGAAAATGCCACATTCATTTAGCCGAATATATAAGTACGCTGGACTGCACATTGAAAGGTTCCTGTATGGTGTCTATGTGGCATCAGTAGACCATTGAGACCATGCCTCAACCTGTATGTAACACAGGAATCTACCTGAGACACCAGTTATGCATGAAGGATCTTAACTTTCTTCCTCTGTTCTCTTTCTGTCTCTTTCTCGTCTTCCACCCACATCTCCCTTTCCTATTCCCTTTCTGTAAACATCATCCCTTTTCTAGCTACCAGTGACATACCTGTTTTTTTTCCTATTTCTGGGGGCTTACTCTCCAAGAAATCTCTTAAACGAGTTCTTTATCTCTCTCCACACTCCTCTCCCATTGTGTCTTTTCTTTCATCCTTCTCTTCTCCCCCTTATGGTCTCTCATGCCTGACATTTTAGAGGAAACCATGGGAAGGATGGAGAGTTGAATGTCAGGAGAAGAAGAAGGAGGAGGAGGCCGGGGAGGGAGTGTATAGAGAAGCAGAGGGAAACAGTGAATGAGAGTGATGGAGAGGGAGAGCAGGAAGGTCCTCTGGCTTTTGTAATCTCCTTCAGCTAGCTTAACTGCCCTCGCTAGACATTTATAAGCATGGGATGGAGTTATAGGGTGGGGGACAAGAAGGCAGTTGTGGAAAGACAGGAGAAGTTGAAATTAAGACAGACACACTGTGGGTGCTCTGCGTCTCCTTTTGTGTGTGCCCGTTCTTTCGGACAGAAAAGTAGCGACCAGCCAAGGGAGGAAAATGATTGATTTGTTACATTCTCTGGCCTCAAGTATTAAGGGAAGTTTCCAGTGAGCTCAGTGAATAATTTCAAGTAGCTGTGGTAGCTGTATAATTTGGTTGACCTCCTTTTAAGAAAAGGGATCACTGAAGTCCATGTGATCTGCAAGCACACAAACTCTGTGCACAGGCATGCACGCACACCCACACAATAACACATATCCCTCTAATGTACACAGACAAATCAACATGCTCTCTGACCTTGTAATCAGGGGGGTCAATGATGGCGTGCCTGCCGGTGAGCGCACACACAGATACACACTCGGAGACGCATACAAACAGACGCACATACAAACACAAACACAGGGAGGCCTATAGACCTTCTCTCCTCGCCTCTAGTGGTGTGCTCTGGTTTCTGGCTCAGACCCGGGCCTCCATTTAAGGGTTCTGCTGTTGTCTGAGCAAACAAAGCAGCGGCCCAAGAGGGTGCAATAACAACAGGCCCAGCTCGTATTTTTCTGCTTGCGCCGAAAGAAATGTTTCCCTGACTTTCCCCATCAGCCCTGTGAATGTTTTCACTCTAAACAGCCCGACGGGGCACCGAGCCCGGTATATGGGCTGCACGCGTGCATGTGCATATGTGTGTGCATATGTGTGTGTGTCAGAAGGTGACATGGCATTTACCCCTCCTGGTGTGTATGGAAATGATATCAGTAGTGATGACACCGTTATTTCAGTTCCACTTCCAGAAACAGTTCTCATTATCGAATAAAAGTCAATGATGGGTGGGTGGGCTTTAAATACTGTATAATGTATTTATGGTGGGTGGGTGTGTGGGTGTGTGTGGATAGAGCTTTACCAGAGAGCAGGTCAAAGGTCAAATCATGTGCCCATTTTCTACCAAGGGCTCCAAGTTTGAAAGTACAGTGGGCATGTTTTTCCAACGTTGTTGAACATGGCCTTTGGGCAGAAGTGCCAGTATTCACTGCCATTGAGCCCCATATTTACAACACGCAGTCCTGTCCTCACGTCACATCAATGTTCCTGCAACAACACTGAATAAGAATTGTTCTTGCTGGTCCCATCGTTGCAGGTGGCACGTGGGAAATGTTTCACTCAATTACTTCACCTGTCTGATCTGATTTTTATTTTTACTCCGTCTCAGCCTCTCAGGCCTGTGGTCAGAAACTACATGTGGAGGCAACATACAGTATATAAAGGCTAAACACTACAGACTACATCATATCAATTTCATATAATGATGCATTTAGGGTCATTTTTTCTATAAACTGAATTGATTATGTTTTGGAATATAACTCACATGACCCGGTTTAATGTGAAGCAGCAGGAGTTGCTGTCAAGTTGTCATGAGGGCATTTAGGGCATTATTAAGTAAGTTTCCATCCTGTTTCACAGTCGGACACAGTGTACTAGTATTGGGAAGGTGATGCCACCCATGCTGGGCAGACAAGAACCAGCTCTCCTCACTTGTGGTTCCTCTGTACAATGATTGCCTTCCTGCACACACACGCACATACTGATATAAACACACAGAGATTAGTTATGAGTCTGTGTGTTCAGTTTGAGGCCCAACTCCGTAGCATACCAGCGCATCTACACCTCGGTTAGCCCACGCTTAAACCCCCCACAAACACACACAGTCAAGGGTCAGGCGAAGGGGTTCATGGTTCAACAGTGTGTCCCTGATAACCCGAGAGCTTTCACCGGAGAACCAAGCAAGGAGGAAAGCCTTCCCTAATGAAGGGCGCTGGATTGGCGAGAGAGAGGGAGAGCGAGGGATTTAGAGTGGAGATTGGGGGGTCTTACCTGATACATTGGAGATTTAATTAGTCGGAGGGGATTGTGGAGTGGCCGGGAATTTCACAGGGGCTTAGCTGGAAAGAAGGGAGAGAGAAACGAGGCAGAGAAGAGAGAGAATGAAATAAAAGAGAGGGAAAGAGACCAGGGAGGGGTGGCGCTCTGAGGGTCCCCTTCTCTTCTTCCTAGATCAAATTGTTTAAATTCTATACCCTTCCCTTATTTGTTTGCTTCTCCCTCTCTATTTTCTGGAGCTGGAGAGGAGAGAGAGCCCCCTGTCCTCTCGTGCCCCCCCCCCCCCTTTTTTTTTTTTACCCCCCCCTCCACATTCCTCACTGCTTTGTTTTCTCCATGTTTGCTTATACACCACACACCCAAGAGCACCCCCACCTCCCCCCTTATTTTTTTCTTTCCTCCCGTGCCTTTGAATTAACCAGCTCTGGCTAATTATGCTTCCCCTTTCTTTCCTCTCTGCGGCTTCTTTAAAACTAACCCTCTTTGGCAGGATTTAGAAACACACAAGGTACATTTCTGTTTTGCTCTTCAAAACCACAGTGCATGCCTGCCTGTCTGTGGGGGGTTTATATATGTGTGTGTGCTTGGGGAGTGGCCGGGTGCCTTTGTGGAAGTATTATTTCGGGCATGTGTAATGGTTGATCTTGCACATGTCTCCCCACGTCTAAACCTCTGTGGTCTGCGCAGGTATTTTCTTTGTTTCTTCGCCTGCTTTGTTTATCTTCTTGTCTGTCTGTCTGCTTTTTTTTTGTTTCCAGTCATGAACTTTCCCGATTTTTAAGAGCTCTTGTTCGTGATATCTGGTATTTTTAGTAAATGTTTATTGTAAGAGGAAAACTTGAGATTTTGCATGCAGTGTTTCATCCTTACATGTTGCGTTTTGTTCCATTATTCTTGAGATTAAAAACTACTTTTGTGTGTGTCTTTGATGTGTTGCAGGTATTTCTTTGCAGTGTTGGCCATCCTAACAGTTCTCGGAGTACTAAATGGATTGGTCCTTCTTCCAGTATTACTGTCGTACTTTGGGCCCTATCCAGAGGTAAGATCCTCAAAATACAACTGCAAGAAAATGGAATCTTAAAAAAAAATCATTCAAATGTGTTTTATTAGCTGGTGATATAAGGGCAGTTACAACTCACTGCTGCCTCCTCACCTTCTCTCTTGTCACCTCTCAGGTCTCTCCAGTCGATGGTCGTAGCAGGTTACCCACCCCCTCCCCAGAGGCCCCTCCTCACGTGGTCCACTTCTCAGTCCGACCTCATCACGCCACGGCCGCCACCACCTCTGGTGCAGCTTCAGACTCATCGGACTCGGAGTACAGCTCTAACACCACAGCGTCCGGTACCAGCCAGGAGCTGCAGAACTACAACCTGCCCTCACACCGAAGACAAACTCGAGCAGAGGAGCAGCAGTACCACCTCCAGACCAGCAGGGGCAGAACAGCCAGGACAGATGAGGAAAGGAGAGCAGGATCAGGGCATAGGCGCTCAGCCAGACAGCCTGACCCTCCGTCCTATACAGTGTCTTCGGTAAGAAAAAATCCCCCGTTGTGTCGCATGTATGAGTATCTAATTGCAGATTTCCTTGTTTCTTACATTATAGACATAAACATCCTATTGTCTTCCTCTACAGTCTGTTTCCTCTCAGGGTTGTGATTCTGGGCCCCAGTCTGGGGCTACTCAGCGTAACAGCAGCAGGGACCCCAAGAGCCAGCTACACAGGCAGGCCCCGCCCCCAGCCCTCCCGCGCATGGACGCTTTTGAAACTGCTACTGAGGCTGGGGGCCATTATGGCTCACACGGCCATAGAGAACACTCAGGAGGCCACAGAGCCCGCCCCTCCCAGAACTCACAGCCTAATTACCACCATCCGCACCACCTCCCAAACCCCTCCATGTATTGCCAACCCATCACAACGGTTACAGCGTCGGCCTCTGTCACCGTCGCCGTCCACTCAGCCCCCTTGTCCAATCAGATCCCCCCCGCTTCCTCTTACCCAGGATACACTGCAACAGACGGTTACTGCCAATCAGGGCCAGAGGAGCCGGAGCCTGCCTTTCAGGACCCACATGTGCCACTGGAGACCCACACAGGGGCCAGAGGAGTCAAGGTGGAGGCCATGGAGCTCCAAGATTTGGAGTTTGAGGCAGCTGAGAGCAACAGTGGCAGACGGGCAAGCTGAGGTGAGCTACTTCGGAAGATCCATAAATAGTACAGCTGTCTTTTTAGAAAACTCTGTTTCATCATAAAGTACTGACATTACAATCTCTTTTATGTTTCCAGTTGTGGAGAACGGAAGTACAACGGCCAAAGATGGACTCCTCTGTATTATTAAGCAGCTGACCCGGACTGGCACAGCCCAGCCCAGCATAGCCCAGCCCGGCTCGACCCTGGCCCTAAGTGGCGAGAGACTCGCCAGTGTTGCCGTCATGGTGCTCATTCTTACTGTAACCCAGTCGACTATTGTCTTAGATATTTCTATCTATATTTAAAAGATGTATACATATGTAAATATGAACAAAAAGTAGCTATAATTTTAGGAGCTGTACAACTCCTCATGTTAACAGACTGGGGCTGCCATTTTATATTGCGTGTGTGTGTGTGTGTGTGTGTGTAAATGTGTGAGCGTGTATGAGAAAGAGAGGGCGAGAGATAGATCTCTGATTACTGTTCACTCATCTGTGGATCTGTGCCATTAGGAAGCTTCATCTAGACAAAATACCTGCCAGCATTCACTGTTGCTGCTCAAACTATTTTTAAATAATATACATTTATAACTCTATGCAAAAGAAGTGATCTGTCTACGTGTGTGTGTGTGTGCATGTGTGTTTGTGTTTGTGTTTGTGTTTGTGTATGTGTATGTGTGCGCGTGTGTAGTAGTTGTGCGTAGAGCTGTATGATGTGAAACTGCCCCATTATTTTTTGGCTTATACATCAGATACATCGGGAACGGACTAACATTTACACTCACTTAAAACATGAGGGGAATTGTTAGAATTTTCAAACAGGGCTATGGGGTGTGTGTATGTGTGTGTGTGTGTGTGTTTATGTTTATGTTTATTATTGTATAAAGGTACGCATGTTAAACTATTAATTTTATCACAAACCTGTGGTAGTTATGAAACAATTACTGTTTAACTTGACACGCTATGCGTGCTATTTAAGACGAGCAGATATGAAGAAATTTAAAAGCAGTTTTTTTCTTTTGGTTGGTTTTTTTCTTTTAGTTATCGCCTCTGCATTGGAACCTGTTTTTGCTCTCAGCTTGTATCACTGTCTGTTAGGCTGTTCTCTGGTCATATTTTACTGTAAGAGGTTATGTATTGTTTAACCTTAGCAGGCTCAAAACAGGTTCTGTCTCGTATTCTGACATACAAGCAGTAAACCCACCTCAGAAACTCTGCCATAACAGGGACATTCACATTACTGATTCTGGAACAGGGGGCACTAACTCTGCACCCTAAGTGGCTGTGTCTAGCGGATAAGCTAAAGGTCAGACTGTATACTGTACAACCTAATTCAACATGGCACTTGGCTGCATTTTAACTTCATTCACAGGAATATCTCGCCTCAAGGAGCTCTTTATTTCTGTCCAATCAATAAGCTAACCCACGCAGCCTGTTAAGGGCTAAGCCCTATATGGCCTGACAATGTGTGTGTGTCTCTATGTATATGTGTGTATAAACATTTATCTGTGTGTGGTAGTCAATCCTCCTATTCTCAGCTCTCATTTAGTGACTGTAAAGACAACTGGCCCCAATTTGGCCCCAGCTGTCCCCACTGACCTCAGCTAATAAAAATCCACAACATAACGCCATGACACTAATTGGACGTCCCCGCTCAACTGCCAAATGGCACAGCCCAGAGCCTCAGGGGTCAGAGTTTACACTGCCAGCCCCTCTATGTACCAGCAATGGCCAGTTTATATCTGCATGTGTGTCTATGTCAGCATGCATACCTGCAGCACCCCCCACCCCTCAGTTCCAGACCCTGGCCCCTTTGACCGCATTACTCACCTCCTCCACACCTCAGTTTGTCTCCACTTTTTCACTCTCACTTCCTGTTGAACACGTGTAGCTCTTCCCAGAAGTCTTTGCAGTTTTTCCTCCTGATGTCCACCATGCTATGTCAGCTGCTTGCATAAAGTAGGTTGTTCTTTTCTGTTCTGTTCTGTTCGTTTGTTTTCTCTCCCAATGTCACATTGGCAGTAGCGGAGAGAATCATAGGTGGCAACTATTTTATTCAATTTTAAATGTTTTTTGTTTGTTTTTGTTTTCAACGTTCAATTGCGATATTTATATTTTTGTAATATAAAATGTTATTTTCTTTCAATATTGTCGTGATGCCAGTGGATAACAAATGCAGGGATTTTTATGTCTATTGAGAAAAAAAACACTATTACAGTTTAATGTTTTTACATTAATGGAGTTTGATCTGTATAAAGTGCTTACTAATGTTAAATAGAAAAAAAGAGTATATAACATTTTACACTACAGGTCTCATCATAGCTCTTAGAGGATTTTAAAAGGAAAAAAAAAATCAGTGGTTCTTCCAGACTGCCATTTTGGTCTCGGTTGGCGTGGATGTATGCTGTTTTCAGTTACAAAGATAAATGTATGCCATATAATTTATTTATATGAAAATTTATTTTTGTAGTGTACATAGTAGTTGTCAAGGTATTTGACAGAAGTATATTTTTAAAGAGTCTATATGTAATGATATACCATAACAGAAAAAAAAACCTTAAGGTGCACACTTTCACTGCTAACTGTCTTATGAGACAACATCAACACCTCCCCTTCAGTATTATGTTCTAACCCTTGGAGAGAGACAGCTGTTTCTATGGGTTTGTCAAAGGCTAGCCATGAAAATAGAGAATTGTACTAGCTCTCTAGATATTAATGTTCAAACACTGATAGAATTCTAACAAATAAAAATATTATAACTTATTTGTCTCTTTGTTCATAACTTTAATAAATGGAAACTTAAAAAGATTACTTTGGTCTGACTGTGAGTTGATTGTTTCAAAGGGGTTTTGTGCATAAAGGAATAGTTTGACATTTTGGTAGATAGACTCGTGTTTACATGGTAAGTATGAAGCCACAGTCAGCAGCTGGTTAGCTTAGTTCAGCACAAAAACTGGAAACAGAAAATGCCTAGCCTGGCTCTCTTTTTTAAATTAAAGTTAAATCTGCCTACCAGCACCTCTAAAGCTCATTAGTTATGATGTAATCTCTTGTTCGTTTGATTTGTGTGACAAATTGTGTTAAAATGACAAGTTTCCGTGTTACTGTGTTATAACATAGGATATTTCTTGTGTCCATGTCCAGATTAAACAAACGAAAACACTTCTGAGCATCTCCCCTTGTTTCCAGTCTTTATGCTAAACTAAGCCATTCGTACACTGGTGGCTAATCTAACCACAAAGATATAAAAACAGCAAGTTGTAGTTTTATGTGGAGTTCAAATAAAGTAAAAGTTAGAGGTGCTAGAAGGTGAATTATGTTATCTTTGGTCAGAGCCAAGCAAGCTCTTATTTACCATACCATCTTTTCATGTAACTGCTAAATGCAAATAAACCTAGTTCCTAGCATATAAAGCTAACCCTTGAAATTCTGATTTAGAATACGTCATACTACTTCATACACACCTTCTGTAACTCTTTAATTAATGAAATGACAGCCAGGCACTACAAACATCACCCCAATGCAATTCCCTATTAAGAATAGCTACAGGTAAACATGACCTCTCTCCTCCCTCCTCCCACCTCCCTTCATCATGTCCTGCAGTGTAAAACTCTGACATCTGGTCTAGAGCCCCACAGCCCTCCCCAACAAGCCCACCCAGCTCCGCCCCTACACCCCCCACCTCCACTCCCTGTTCCATATGATTTTGATTGACAGCTTTATAGACTGCAAGGAAATTGGTTGTAGTTACAATACAGCTGGCCTGTTCAGAGTAATGAAAAAGGGCATGTGGCCTTGAGCTTGCTGCACTGATGGTGAGAAAGGGAGAGCGCCTTGTCAACTGCATGGGTGGCAGCTATTTATTCTCATACTCTGGGGTTTTAAGAGAAAGTTTTAGACTCTCCACCACAATTAAACCTTATGCATTGCAATGCATTTCTGCAATGTAGATGAACACCATTTTTTGCAAATATCCATCTGTGCCCTTTCTGTTGTTCCTAACTACAAATAGAGGATCGGTTTTCCCAAGCCACAATCTCAACCTGAACCTCAAGGAGGCCGAGGAACTCACTGACCCAGAATCAGTGGTTAGAGGCAAGCAGTAGGCATGTCATTATTTTTAAAAAAGCCAATAAAGGCACACTCTGCTGTGTGCTGTCCAACCAGTGCAAAGAGGCAGACTGACATGACAAATGACAGGGTATGTCTGGAAAGCTGGGTGGCAGGATGTTGTGTGTCAGGTTTTGAACTTTTCTAACTGGACTTGACATATTTAGTCTATTGCTGGATGAGAACGCAGAGCAAAGGTAGGAACTGATGCCGGTGATGTGGCAGTCATAAAACTAAGTTTAGAATAGATAATAGTGGATAACATAGGTTGATAAAATGATGAAAGGTGAAATATCTGTGACCACCCCATGGTTGTTGATGGTTGACATGGTTCATTGAGTTCTTATGTTGTTACGGTCTTTTTCACCAGCATTCTCCTCCTTTGCTTGAGGACCCCGGGTCACCAAACTTACACACACCCCTCCTCTGGCCCTGCCTTACCCTTTAGCCCCCCTCACCTCTAGCCTTCTCACAAACACATATATGCACCCATGCACACACTCAGAGTTGCCCTCAGAGGTGGAACTGCACAGCTTGTGAAGAGTGCTTCATTGAACGTAACAAGCTCCAGGTTGTTAATGATGAGTGTTTCCTGTACCTGTTCTCCAACAGAAAGTGGGTAGAAAGATGGAGAGAAAGATGGAGGGAGGACAAAAGAGAAAGAAAAAAGAGGCAATTAAGAAGTTCCTCCGCTCCTGGACTAATGGACTGTTCCGCTATGGCTCTCTGCCTAGACTGGGTGACAATGAAACGGAAACATACTATACAACAAAGCTGTTTTCATTTTTCCTTCATTCATTTATTTCTTTTTTTATTTCCTTTGTTTTATATCTGTGCAAAGGGAATTATACAAAAAGGAATTACTGATTCCTCTGTTACAGTCCTTTTCCATCCAGTTGTCCCTCCCTCTCTCTCTTTCCATCACTCACTCGCTCCCTGAAAGGCTTGTCCATCATCACCTGCCGGCAGAGCTAAACCCTCTGAGTGTATACACTCCTCTGTATGAATGATTGCTCTGTTGACATGACTGCATGGGGCACACACATGCACTCCTGCCTGATCCAGAGCCAGATTTACAGAGTTTAAGAATAAATCTGCAAGAAGCATCACATGGTGTGTTGATACGACTCCAGATCCAGATGAATGGGGGTTTACCTTTGAGGCCTCACAGACACATTGAAAACCATTCAACTTCTGTCTCTGTTTGCTTCTGTGTGTGTCTGTGTCCAACGTTGTGCGTACGAGCAAGCACTGTTTGCCAGATTAACGTCAAAGTTGCTGGAGGTTTCCAAATGCCAGACTGAAGTGACAGCAAATGAATGCAGTGCAGAGTCATTAAGAACTGAATGTCTCAGATTGTAAATATTAGCCTGATAAAACTTATAATGACCAAATAATGGCAAAAACATTAAGACAACAACAATTAATTACTGTAGTACTACTTGCATCATTAGACCTTTTTAAATTTGGTTAAAATTAACTTAATATAAAGACTGCAAGCCGGGGGGAATAACTAGCCTGGCTCTGTTCGAAGATAACAAAATCTACCTTCTAGCACTAAACGATACACTATTTTAAACATAATGTATAGTACAGTTACAACTTGTCATTTTTATATTTGTTAGTGTATAGATTAGACCAGAACAGAATGTGGCTCGTTTTCTCTAGTACAAGATTTCTACAAAAAAATGTAGCTGTAAGAATATGTCTGAGTCTGGACTAACTGCCTGAGCTGTCTGCCGCAGTTTCGTTCTGGCTGAATCAAAAGAGATTTGACATTAATTGCAACAAGTAGCCTACCTGTAAACAGAGTGTGTGCATGTGTGGGGGTGCAGTCTCAAATAAGTTTGAGAACCCCTGGTATAAAGGCTGCACTTTTCCTATTTGTGTTTGTGTATGGATGAAACAAACTAAATCATTTATTCTAAGCTAAGCTAATCAGCTGCTGGCTCAAGCATCACGTGACAAACAGACATGAGAGTGGTATAGATTTTCTTATTTATCCCTTGGAAAGTGAAATTTCCCAAAATGTCAAACTAATCCTTAAAGAAAAGGTTTCTTTTTTTCAAAATTCCTTTGAAGCAGAAAAACTAAAACTATGATGGCATGCTGTGGCTCTAACATCATAACATTTTTCTCTCCTCTTCTATTCTGTTATTTTCTATTCTATCAGCAGTCTCAAGGTGGGTGGTTTGGGTGGGTGTCGGTGCTGGTGTTCAGTCCCACCCAGGGACCAGTTTGACTTGGCTGGCTGTTTTATCTCTCACAGAGGGAGTGCTTTCTTTCTACAAGACTGATCCAGAAGAATGTGAGGTCCAAGTCCCCAGTGGCCGGACTTACATAAGCTCAATGTAAAAGCTGCTGCAAGCTGCAGTGGTGAATAACAAGAAAATAGCCCTTATGAGAATGACATGTGAGAAATATGCTTGGCATTTGACATGTTTGAGAAAGCAGTGATGCATTGTTGTCAGGATGCAACATTTGAGTATATATCTATGCTGGGTTTGCCAGTGTTGCAGGAAGGACTCCAGCATCTGTCTTCTCTTCTCTTTCTCTTTGTTAGCCTCTCTTAGTTTGTGTGTCTGAGAGTGATTAAAGTTGGAATTCAGCTTTCTGAAATCAGATGTCTAATGATCAGAGAAGATTAGAGTTAAGTGGATGTATTGTGAAACAAATTATCATTGGGGAGTAGGTGTTTAGAGAAAGTTATCAAATGTGTAACTGGAAGTTGCTTTTGACATTTAGTGTGTACTTGTATATTTTATAAACGTTTATATTTGAACTATTTACATAACAAAACAATAGTTACACTTAATGAATCCTCTACATTTTTAGCTACAGCACAGTTCTATGGATGGCAATGTCATTCTGTTGGTCACTTGGTTGGTCTGACACTTTGGCCCATACTGAAATATATACATATACAGATGTTCATAGTCTCCAGAGAATCCCTGGGGATGGAATTTTGGTACAGATATTCATGGTTCCCAGATGATGTATTGTTCTGACTTTGGCGATCGTCTGACTTTTCCTCTAGCACCACTAAGAGGTTCACAAATGTGGTTTTGAGTGACATGTCTCAACAACTTTGGGTTGGGTGGATTGCAATGAAATGTGTTACACACATTCATGTACCCCTCACGATAAATTGCAATGACTTTGGTTATCCCTATTAATCTAACTTTCAGTTTGTCCTTGTTCCCTATCAGCTGTACTTTGTGTTTAGCATTTATAATCAAATGTTAGCATGCTAACATGCTAAACTTAGAGGCTGAGCATGTTAAACATTATACCTGCTTAGCATCAGAGTGTTAGCATGCTCACCTTTGCATTATGCTCAGCCTAATAAAGTCGGTGGCATGGCTGTAAACTCAGGCTTAGTCTTGTTCTCATCCTGAACACTAATTTTCTTATGGTTGCATTTCAAAATGGATATATAACATTTTGGATCAGAACAATTCTTTCATAGCCAAGCATTCTTTCATGATGTGAGACTTTAGTTGAACACATTTTCTTACACACCACTGCAGCTCTTCAGGAATCCTGCGAGAGTAAGAGGAAGCGGCGGTCCAAGACAGCGAGGGAGCCACATTCAATTCTTAGAAACAGCTGACATGATTCACTATGCATTCAGCAGTGTTCAAAGGCTTCTGAGGGACGAGAGGATGACCAGCAGAGCTAAAGATTGTATCTGTCTCATAGACTGCAAAAAAAACTGGCCAAGATCATTATTACTGTTGGCTGTTTCGGCTGTATTCAGACAGCACAAATGCTGATGCGCAGTCATTTCTAGTAATTTTCTCCAACTTTCACAACCTCATACTCCTTTTGTGCATTGAAAATTCAAACCACCCTACTCAATGTCAAGGTCTAAAGCCTGCAACAAGTAGGTTCACTTTGATATATATTTAAAAATATATAATTTACTTCGCCACAGTTGGATAGAAAGAGAAAGTGAGTGGGAGAGAATAAAGTAAAAGGTGAAAGCCAGTCATAGAGAAGGGGCAGAAAACAAATTGGGAGCAAAGACAGATGGAAAATGGAGGGAGGAAGAAAATGAAGGGGGGTTGGAGGATGGTTGATGGTGGAGGGAGTAGTCGTATGAGAGTAATTATAATGACTAATGTTGTTTACTCCCATTTCCCCTCGCATCATTTATTCTGAAGGTGGAAAACCCACCCACTCTTTCTTTGCATTACAGATGAGTGCTACAGAGCAGTGCCAAGCCATGTCATAATCTCTCCTCTTCCGCTTATACTGGAAGCATTTATCCTACCTTCGGTTTCTTTCTTTCCCCCCTCCTTCACTTATATCCTGCTTCCATCAGACTTCTCTCTTTTTGTCTTTTTCTTTACTTTCCGTTTGCCTTTATCCCCATCCGTCTCCCTCCCAGCTCCCAGCTCCCTCTTTCCATTCTTTTGTTTTCATTACTGCTGTGTTGACGGTTGTGTGTGACTGCTGTGATTGGGCCGAGCACATGTAAGATGTTAACATGATGTACGGCCGTTTACACTGAAGATGACAAACTGAGGTTGGATGCTGTCATCCTTTCTTCCTTTTGTTTAATGTAGGTCTGGTGGCATGCACGCACACACAAGCACCAGATGAACACACGCCACCCACCTCTTTGTTTAAAGTAAGCTGTTTGTCTTTGCCAGAAAACATGCAACAATGTATGGAAACAGATGCGTCATCTTAAGACGGGCAGAGGAGGGAAAGGGAGACAGAAAGAAACCCACAACTAAATATTTTCATCTGTGTCTGGGGGAGTTGAGCGAATAAACGATTTTGCAAAGCCAAACAAAACTGGAGCATATGATTTCACATGTCTCTAACACTTTGTACTAAGGAAGAGGGTTTTACACTGTAGGTCATAAAGGAAATTACCGTGGTACAAATTACTAAAAGTACAGTAAAGTTAAGGAGGGTCTTTGCTTGGTGATGATAGTAAACACTTTGGAATTTGCTAATGAGCTGCCCATTCACATTTTTTTCTTCCATCTGTGCTTATTGATTCTGGCACCATGACATATGCCTAATGAGAAACAGGGCTGGAAGAGAGCTCTGAAGACCCCAGAGGGAGGCTTATTCTAAATCAACGCACAGCCACATGCACAGAAAATATACATGCAGATATGAGCATACACATTCATGCCTGATGTGAACGCACAGATGTGAACTTGTATAGTATTCGTAGACACAGATAGAATGACAAAATAGATGTCACAGATATTCACTGACCTCCACTGTCTGACTGGAGCTCTTCTTTATTCAGATGTAATGGGGATTCAGAATGCAATACTTCATTGCTATATCAACTTGGTTAATGGGAACCTAAGTCTAGCTGCGCTCACTTAGACAAAAAGACTAATTACACACCAGAGATAAAATTACAAATTAAGAATATAACATTATCACTCAGTGTGTGAATAGGTGAATGAGAGGCAAATTGTAAAGCACTTTGGATAAAGCACAGTATAAATGCTCCCATTTACCATTAATAACTGCAGTAGCTGTCAAGTAAAATATGTAGACTCATGTTTTACCCAAGACTCCATATAGTGATGGGGCTGTAACAGTCAGAGGGGATTTTAACAGAACTAACTTATTATGAATATTTCTTGATTTCTTGTCAGTCTTCCCCAAACTAGTTCTTGACACACATACACACACAAAGAAACATCAGAAAGAGTTCAAATAAGCTGTAGTGCTGTGAGTTAATTTTGTCAGAAATCAGAGTATGTGGTCTATGTTTTGCCACTGATGAACCAATGCAAACGTGTGCGTTTGAAAATCACCCCTCTTACACACACACACACACACACTCAAACTTAAACAGGGACATGATTGGAGTAGAAGCTGTCAGACAAGGATTTTAGAGCAGGAAGTGAGTAATTATCGTGGACAGAGGGGCAGATAGATGGATGTGTGTGTGTTTAACACTCCCACTCAATTTCCCTCCAATCTACTGGACTAATAGAGAGCAGGTGTGTGTGTGCGTACGTGTGTTTCTGTGCAATGCATGTGATTGTATGAATATGTGTGTGTGTGTGTGTGTGTGTGTGTGTGTGTGTGTGTGTGTGTGTTTCAATGATACAATATGTCACAGTAAAAACAGACACACAGCTCTGGTATATGGTGGTTGAACTTGCACAATGAATGACTGACAGGGACAAAGTTGTGTTGTGGGCTAACTCACTGCCATTTTCAGGTGGATCAAGAGATCAAGAGATTACTGAAACATTATAAACTGTGTCTCCTTTTTTGCTCTTATGTTGATTAAACTTAGCAGAGTTTCTGAGAGTAATAATGCATACAACAAAGAGAGAGAGACCAAACATTTTGTTTTACATTAGAAGTTAGAGGTTGGATGTAACAGCTGGAGATGTATTGGCTGGTGGTTTTCTAACTGACTGATTGCAAATGTGAGTCTCATAATTGTCAATGTGCCGTTCACGGTAAATACAGTACATGGTGTGTGTGTGTGTGTGAGGTGTGTGTGTGTGCCATTGTGTACAGGCTTATGCATGCAGTGCTGTTTCACATTGGTCACAGAACCTTTCTCCCTTTCTCAGCCAATCCCCAGCTTCCTCTGAAAGCAATAAAGAAGCATGATTTTCAAATGTCTGGAATTGCCAGTGTGTTCTTGTGACTACACGAGTTTGTGAATTAAAGAAAAAGTAGGATACAGTAAATATGTGTTTTTATTATTGTCCAGCTGGTTGGTCCCACTTATTTTACCTTTACCAGGCCTATAAGTGATTTCCTTATATGTGAAAGATGTAGAAAGGGGTTATATAAGGTAAGCTCTGTTCCTCAGGGCAGGATTTTACACACATCTTCTGTGACTGCTCACACCAGACATTATAAGGCAATAGAGGCTGGATAAGTCTTGATTTCATTTTAAGGCTCCTCTGCGTTGCATTTTTATTTTCTACTTTCTAAACCATGGAGAGTTTTGCCGGTAGTAAATAGATGTCAAACATAAATCGTTTTCTGACATATCTATCGTGAAAACTGTTCAATGTCAAACTTTAAGTGCCATTAACTGCTGTCCAACGTGACATGAAATGAACACAAAAGCACGCTCAAGCTAAAAACATCACACACACACACACTCAAACACAGGATGACCCCGAAAACAGCTCCTTTAAACTTTGTGTGAGACACAAATCCATTTCTGAGGGAAACCTGGTCCCTGTCCGGAGACACCTCTGACAGCTCTTCCTTTCGAAAAAGTGCTCTTTCTTTCTCTCTCCTCCTCTCCATCTTTGTGCCCCTCTTTATTTCTCTCTCTCTCCTAACAGCCAGACATTCAGACTTAAGCCCAAACGGATCTGAAGATTTTTAACGGCACATTCCTCTGCTTTACTGTAATTTGAATGTCTCCTTCCTTCCCCCCTTGATTGCTTCAACTGTCCTCAGGCTGAGGGACAGCTATTTCATCCACAAAAAGACCAGAGTTGACGTGTGTACACAAATCTTTTTAAATGTGGTACTGGCTCTGAGTGATGGAGGAGTTTTTGATAGCTTTCATGGAGTGGTTGGGAAGAACAACTTTCATTAGAAAATGGAGAAAAGAGAAACAAATTTGGTAAAGGGATGACAGCAAGTAAAATGGAGAGTCTGGAAAGACAAGTAAGAGAGGTACAGCTCATCATCTAAACCCCATTTGTTTGAGCAAAGAAAACACCATAATGATTAAATCATTCAATCTGTTCCAAAAGGCAACATTTAAAGAGCCGGTGTGAGAATTCTGAACACTATCCTTATTTTTCAACTCGCCATTGTTGCCTGCCAGTGCTGAGTAGGAAAAGTGCCCAAAAAGTGCCTCATAACTCATGTCTCCATGTTGACAGTATCTGTAAATGGCCAAAATTACGGTCTTACCCGATTTACAGAAGCTGAATAATGAGGAAGGCAAAACAAAATCATCTCTGATACATCACTGATTTCCAGGAGGCAGCAGGTACAGGAACATGAAAACAAAAAAGACCTTGAATTGGAGAAACAAACTGCTGAAGCCATCTATCATTAAACTTGGTACGTCTGTTTCCAATTTTATTGTTGTTCTTTTTTATTGTAATGCACTCACTTACTGGCTTAAGTCATGTGCTGTTTAGGGGGTAATGTAATGCCTTATTGTTAATTACGATGTTGTGTGCTTGTTGTCTTGCTTTCCTGTTTTTATCTGAGCTGCACTGAGGCAACTGTCGATCAGTTGGTTGAACAAACAACAACAACAACAACGTCTTAAACCTAATATTTTGTGAAAATGTGTGTGCATGAATATGTTCATACTGTTTGCAATTGCATGTGTTAAACACTGCTGAGGAAAAGTTGTGTGCATCACTTGATGTGCATTGGGAGAACAACCAGTTGGCTGCAAGAATAAAAAAACAAAGCAAACAGAACTTAATTCTGCTTATCGCAGAGCTCATATTTTCCTCTTGTGGTATCCAGCAAGAGACACCACACACATGCACGCAGCAGTCCAGGCCATCAAACAGAGCAGCGTCAGTATGTGGTGCACTGAGACAGGCGTTAGGTCACGTAGGGCTACAGAGGCAGAGTCAGGCTGGTAATGGCTTTGGTCTGGACCAGAACTGGTAATAGGATTGGTCTGGATCTTAACTTACAAATTTGTCAGCAGCTGCGCCACTCCTGGTCTCAGTGAGCCTAGGATACGCTCCAGAGGCTGATACCCAAGCTCTCCACCCAGCTCTGTCTCTCTGTGGCCAAAACCACAAGGTCAAAAAACAACTATATTTAAAAAATTAGCAATCATGCGCTTTGCCTTTTGCCCCCAAATCTATTTATGTTGGGGGTTTTTTCTCCATTGGATTAAGGGTTAGATTTATAATTTTTAGATGATAAACTGGTAACGACTTCCAGCATCACAGTTTGGCCAAAAAGTGACATGCTGTGCTTTTTATGTTGTCCTCAATAATCCAGTGGGACAAAATGAGTTGGATACCAGGAGTGACACAAAGCGCCTGCAAATTCAAGAGTACAAAAAAAAAAAAAATCCCATAGTGTGGCTCAATAATTTTGTACCTACCAGTGAATGTACTCTTTGTGTTTTCACGATTATTCTGTTGTATTTTATTGCCAATTTGACAAGTCAGTCTTCAATATATTTTAAAATCAAAAACAGTGACTGGACGAATTAACATACAGGTACAGTCGTCCAGTTGGCCATGTAAAATTGCTGGCTGTGATCATGCCATGAAAGCATACATACACACACACACACACACAGACATATGGACGAGTTGCAGCCCCACTGCGTGACAACCCGTCTCTTGGCTCTGTAATAATCACAGAGTAGCAGTACAGTAAAAACACACGTGGTTTACACTACATTTCTCCTAGCATCCATATGTGTGCCTATGCAAGCATAGGCATGACAACGCACACGCACAGCCGCAAGGACAAACACATACACACACGCATAAACACACGCATACACACACAAAAACATCAGTGTGTGGGTTTCCACTTTGGGCATCAAACCACACTCTCTCAAGTTTTTGCCGTGGTTTTTCTTTCCTTCTCTCTCTTTTTTTTCGAGTATTGCCAGGGACCTTGTTCCAAACCCTGATGTTTTTACAAGACTTTGACACACACACACACACACACACACTCACACACACACACACACACACACATACACAGTACCCTGCACATGCAGAGACCTAGCCCTGGTTGACCTACATGTTGGCCCAGGCAGGCAGCCAGGGTGGAGCTGATGGTGAACCTGGGCAAACGCCTTATGATTTTAACTGCTGCCTTCACTGGACATTTACTGATGGAGACACCAACATAAATATGTTACTTATAGGTACTTTAATCCAATGTCAGGACCAGTTTTACAGTTTTTGATAAAATGTCTATAATTAAGGTTAACTGTATGTTTACATCTGTCAGTTTTGGGCCAGGGATCTAATTGTTTTCATAAAGTCATGCATTTTGTTTATACATTCATATTCACAGCAGTTCGAGGAGCACCTGATGAAAAGTAAAGGGATTACAAAAAATATTACAAAAAAGACAATCACACTGTACACATTTTTGAAAAAGAAAACTACTACTTTTAATTACTTTAGGAATTACAGGCATTAAAATACTTTCGAAATCAGAAAAATCGTTTGATTGCGAAACGTTACCTTTAGACTTCATTGACTAATGAAGATGTGGGGGACTCCTATTTTAAAGGAAACTTTAAAAGAACTAAAATGAAAAAGATGTTGCATGTCACCTACACATTTTCCATGTTCCATTTGGGAAGCAGGCGGCAAGCACTAAACAATGAGAGGGGAAACAGCACACACACACACACACACACACACACACATCCACAGGCTCGGGCTTTCCTACCACAGAAATTCTGATGTCTAATGTGGAGCCGCTAGACCATGTTAAACACATTCCCCATCTTACAGACTGTACTGCCACACTTTAACATTCATACTGGGCACACATATAGTACATACCATGGCTTGTACGTGTATATTGAGAGGTATTCAAGTGGTATAGTCGAGCATTAACAGGCACCGCTACATTTGACCACACTCAGACACATGTACAAGGGGGACGTTTTTGAGACAGAAACAAAGTGTGCATGTGTGTGTGCAGTTCAAAAACCCACACTTTATTTGCCTATAATATATTTCTCATGCAGGCACCAATGCACATATGCCCACACAAGCAGACACACATGCACAAACTCACACACACGACATTAGGTATGTTTAAACAACCATTTCCTGGTGCAATGTGCTAGGCTGCTCTGGGTCTGGCTGGAGCCTCTGGGTGATTTGTCAGTTTGAGCCATGCAGGCCAGGAAACCCTCAAAGTTTGCTTTGGGTTCCAGAGGGACACGCTCCGAACCCCTGAATTTCTGGCTATGGTATGCACTCTGCTTCACCCTCTGGACCCTAACCCCTGAAATGTATGACACATACACATACACTCTCACAGATGAGAACATAAGCACGCATGTATGCAGAGAGGTGTACATTTTCAAAAGGTGGACAGACATTCACACATTACAAACACACACAATATAGCATGGCCATTGTTCCAGGTACTTCCCAATTCCTTTTAACCCTTGAACCATTAATGAGTGGATGACAGGTTTATTTTAAAAACCAACGCCAGCTAGATAAGTCAAACTGTTAAAATCCTTATCTCAATAAGAACTCAAGAATTAAAATGCATACATATTTGTGTGCATATTTTATGATGATTCAACTTTATGGTCATTTCTTAAATCATTGTTTGTGGTGTTGTTGCACTGTAAGGAATTCTTGTTATTTTGTCAATCTCTGTTATCTCTTCAAACAGGTAAGGACTTCTATTTGTGTAGCAGGTAGTAGCTTCTCAGGTGAGCTTTCTTCAGCTCATTCAGCTCCTGCAGCCATGTGACTCAGTTTCCCAGCCGGCACTGCCAGAAAAGGCGGGTGGGTTGACGCCACTCTCAGCCAATAGTCTTCTTCCATTCACGGAACTCCGCGAGAAGAGGGAAGTTCAGTCTGTTTACATCGCGGGACGACAAGCTCGTATTCTTGTTTAAGGCGTATATAATGAATGAGCATAGCCGACTTCTGCTCTGTTAATATTTCAGTTTATGTGCTGCTCGTCTTGTTTACATGTAAGTCCACATTTGAAGCTACTGTTGCTAACACTTATACGACTGTAGACTGATTAACGTGCTAACAAGCTAACAGCTGAAATAACGTTAACGTTAACCTAGCACCTTGCAAAGAAGGGTGAAAAGTAGGTGTATTCACTGGAGTCGTAACGTAACTCGACACTGTCTGACATAAAGCGCTTCTTTTGTATGTTTAAATTGATCTGACATCACTTTTCACAATGTGTGACCACAGTAGAGCGGAGGAGATACTGACATCCTGCGGTGTCGTGTAGTTGTTGCACCCAAACGTTTTTCTTGGGTAAGTTAGTGTGTGCGGGAAAACTGTCAGGTAAAAAGGAGCAATTTGCTACTGGGCTCATCAAAGGTAGTATTTCTTCAGTCATCAGACAGGAAGGCAAGTTTAGGCTCGTGTTGTTTCAGATGCTCTAAGTTTGATCAACTGTTTGTATCTCACACTGTGTATCTTTGTCGTTTAGACAAAATTGGCCTTTTTCGCAGCAGAGATTTTGACTTGTCATAGTACGGAAAGCACAGGTGTCACTAATAACTTTAATAAAGGCTCTGTTCTATTGTTCTATTACGAAATGTAAGCCATGACAGCGTGAAGCAGCTAAATGGGATTCAGACATCTTTATATCTATTATTTACACCTTTTGATTTTCCTGCTGTGACATGTCAAAATGTCTTCGTCGACAATTGTGGAAAATGATTGATGATTAATCGAGAAGTTAAATGCCCGATTGATCGATAATGAAAATAATAGTTAGGTTAGGGGTGAGTTTTGGTAATAAGGAAAGCAACAGCATATGATTCACATCATTTTCATACTCCTCAAACAATTCAATGACCATCCGTGTCTTGTCCGGATGCATCTGTATTGTTTGTTTCAACACTCATTTAATCAGGTGTGTATTTTGACGTGTGGTCTTCATGTGGATCAGGTGATAAATGTTACATTGGAGCAGCAAAATTATGAAGAAATCTATAATTACATTACCATAAATAACATGAAATACAGTAGTGTCATTTAATCCAGGTGTTTGTAAGTATAACATACTGAAGCATTGAGAGGTGAATTTGTAGAAAGTGATGTTTTACTCATTTGGTTATACTGAAATAATGTCAACAATCATAATTTGAACAGCAAACTCACTCTTACCCAAAGTCCACGAGCTTACTTTAACAAATCTTCAGAGATAATATTTGACCAGTCACATCTCGTTCCTGCTCCAGAATGTGTTCAGCCAACACCAGAGCTGCTGTCGAGTGTGTTTGTACATATTTCTGCTTGTATAACATGCGTTTGCACTAACTGTGCCTCTGCTATGGCTCACCTTGAGTGCCTGTTGTAACTTTATCATGATCTGTTGCGTTAACATGTCATTTTCTGCCACCTACTGGCGAGTGCAAGATGTGTAAGTCTCAAACAAAGAACTAAATATTTATGTGTAGTAATACTGCACTACACTGCACAATACTGGGGGGGGGGGGGTGGTAGCGTAGAACCCTGTGACTGTCTATGTGTGATAGAGGTTGTTGGTGAGACGGTCTGCTATTACTGTGGTTCTCTTCCACCTCTGCTTTACTGAAAGCTGAGCCCCCGACACAAGTCAACAAGAGTCGTTTGTTCCTAATAAACGTGAACACGTTTCAATGAGTATTTATATATTCACATCAGCAAGCCATAGGGGCTTTCCAGCAGAGACGATGGCAAGACATTAAACAAATCGTGCGTAACGAGGTGATCATAAAACACAACCCTGTGCTGTCTCACACAGACCTGTCATTATGGCAAAAAACAACACAAACACACACCATTCTCAGGCTATATACAGACACGAACCCCCCCCCCCCAAGTTTTTCTCTCCATCATCATAAAAGGTGAAGAATGTACTGTTTATTTCTCAGTAGGCCTTCGTGTGTGTGAGTGAGTGATGAGCTTTGATCGCCTGGAGGTTAAAAGTTTGATCTTAACTCAACCAGATTAACACACTATGCTTGAATTTATTTTCCACTTCTTATTACTTCCAATTATTATTGTATTATCCACTTCCACTAATATAAAAGGGGGGGGGGACGATGTGGGCCACACATGTTCATTATAAAGTAGAGCCCAACAGTTACATTGGCAAGCTGATATTATTGGCTGATGTTGGTTTATCCAGACAATTTGCATAGGCTGAGTGAAACAGTTCCTCTGGTCATTTTTCCTTGAGGTTAAAGGTACCCTGTGGAGAAACAAAGTTCATCTTGACATTCATTGCTCACCCAAATGCATTATGTGTATCTTCTGAGGTAGCTTGCTGTCTTCTTTCCTGCCTTTGTTGGTCCATTGCTGCGTTTTTATCAGCCTTAATAGTCACAAAGTAAAGATGATTTAGTACAGGTGATAAGATATTTGTGTTTTTTTTGTGTAATCCTTGGTCTCGTTCTTTGTCTCACTTTGATCTCACTCTCAGGTTTTGAGTGCACTCACCTCGACAAGCAGCAAAATGTCTCAGCTTCAGCAACAACTGGCAGAGCCCCTGCTGAACATCGAGGAGATGCAGTTGTGGCTGGACAAAGCGGTGGCTTGGTGCCAGGCTGACATCCCAGACACTCGGAAGGACACCTGCCTGCACTTGAGCAGACTAAGGGATTTCCTCCAGCAACTCCTCGCACATATCGCCAACATGGTGAGCAGAGAGAGTGAAAAGTTGAGCTTCCCATCTTTTCTTTTGTTAACTGCGTCACAATGCAAGGGATGCTGGTTCATTATATTTCCCAGATGCCTATTAAGACTAATAAAAGTGTCTGTATCCACCAGGTGGCCTGTTTTTACAGGCTCAACACACCTTACCTATTGAAATAAATTAATTCACTAATTTAATTCAAACACCAGCATGTCTAGTACACACACACACACACACACACATACACAACCATGCACACGCTCCCTCTCTGTCCAAGCCAGGGCATGAACAGTAAGTCCAGCGTTGGAAGGGCCCTGGTAACAGAGGCTGCTCTGTGCTGTGCAGAGGCCGTGCATGTCTGGTTGGCAGTGCTGTAGTGTTGAGTTAGTCAGGTAATAGGCGCATTGGGACCTCCAGCGCTAACCTAATGTATCCCTATATCGGCTCCAGCAAATTTGGGAAGGGGGCAGGGGACAGGAGGGGTGCAGGACTGTGAGATTTCAGCGTTCCTACAACCTTGCCTTCCAGCTCTTGCTCCTTAGCACTCTTAGCTGCTTTTTATAACCATTTTCTCTCTCACATAATATACTCTTTTTCTCACATCTGAAATCTTTTTCTTGTTAGCGTTACAGTCATGGCGTTCATTCTGGTTTTAATTTGTGATTCTCTACAGTCCATATGTTTTACTGCAACACTCTGGTGATGGTTAGAATCAGCCTCGGCGTCTCTGTCTTTCTCCCTACTAGCCATATATTTTTATAGAACGAGAACTGACTGGCTATTCTTTTTATCTATCTGTCTCCTTCTCTGTTAGCATTATCTCAGGTGCACGTCATGCAGAGGTGTCAGCGTCTGTAGGATGATGGAGCGCTTACAAAGAAAAAGAAAAGAATGGTATTGGGTTGAAACCCTTTTTACTGGCAGTGGGCTCATAAAAGACCAGCTGAAGATAGCCTGCTTCTTGGCAGCATTTTGCATCCTTTGATGACTTCACAACTTTCCTGTGGCTTATGCCCTAAGATGAGAAATACTCCTAGTTATTATTCATTTCCAGGTTTATAATTGGCTAGAAAAATGGAGGAAGTTTCCTATCTCAATATTGCACTTCTTAAAAGAGTAGTTTGACATTTTTGGGAAACGCTTATCAGCGTATTCTCTTTTTTGCTGAGGGTTTGATGAGGAGATCAATACCACTCTCATAGCTGTCCGTTCAATATGAAGCTGGAGTCAGCTGCTGGCTGGTTAGCTTAGCTAAGTCTTTAGCTTAGCTTAGCATAAAGACTTGAAACAGGGAAACAACTAGTCTGGCTCTGAGCTAAAAGCTCACTAGTAAACATGTTTCATCTTGCTTGTTTAATCTGTACAAAAACCAAAGTGTAAAACTGACAATTCAATGTTTTACGGGGAGTTACGTGCCAGCCAATTTCTTGGCCGGGCGCAGAGTCTTGTCATCGCCATGAGGTTGCCAGGAAACCAGGGGAAATTTCAGAAAGTCCCCGTGCGCAGCCAAAAAATGGCCCAGAAAATAACACCCAGTAAAATCACAAATTTACATTTTTACTTTTCAGTTTTTGTAAGGTTTAAACAAATGAGATATAACTTATTATTCCTTTTTAAAGAGGGGTTGCCTGTGTGCATTGGCCATATTGTTGTACACCTATTGTCACAATAGAAGTCCCCTAATTTCTTCCCGTGGTTGCTTCACCACTGCTACAATATTAGACCGATCCTCAAAGGAACTGATCGGAAAATTCTGCACAGTGTATATTTATATGTTCACCATAGTAACGTCGCTATTTAATGTTAGGGCTACTCTGATTGTGGTGCAGTGATGTCAGGGACAGAAATGTTTCCTCTTCATCATTGTCTATAAACTTGTCCCAATTGCCTCCCTGCCTAGTACATAATCAGTCGCTTCTGTCTGAGATGTCGGTCCCTAATCAAGACAAGATACATAGTCCCAAAGCCCATTTATAATTAGGGACAATGCTGACAAGGCTTTGATGGTGATTTAGCCCTGATAGTTAGTGATAATTACTCTCTGTTGCGATCGCTCATTCTTATGGGCATTCCTGCAGTCACAAAGCATTAGTAAAGT
Organism: Nannoperca australis; assembly: GCA_036023655.1. Taxonomy (NCBI): domain Eukaryota; kingdom Metazoa; phylum Chordata; class Actinopteri; order Centrarchiformes; family Percichthyidae; genus Nannoperca; species Nannoperca australis. The sequence continues at coordinate 31,593 of JAVQJD010078971.1, forward strand.
TCTTATTGTAAATTAACATTCCTTTTTAGTTGCATCACCAACACACAAATGTGCATGTATACTCACACACAACGTTTACCATGTGTTGTTGGATTGATAGGAAGGCTGAGTGTGAGGGCTGTGTTCCAGACAGCATTGGTGGTGTTGTGGGGGGCACAGTGGGGGCATCTAGAGAACCCCTAGATTGCTTATTACCTCTCTGCTTCCAATTAATAGTGATCTCATCCACTTGAGTGAGTCAAGTTGGTCTCCTTGTCCGTCTGATGCCGTTTCTGAACATATAGGTCCAAAGTTATGTCTTGTTATGTTATGATGTCTTCCTTTTATCCGATGCTACATTGAGGCTTTTTCACGCTTGCTCGTCGCTCTCTGATCATTTCTGATGAAAGGTGCATGATGCATGTTGAAAAAGATGATGAGCCCAAGGAAATGACATGGTACAAGGAGAGGGACATGTTTTGAAGCCCACTACAAAACCTATGGGTGCTATTTTTTTCACACCCTGGAGTCAAATGAGATCCCCACATCACAACCTCCACTGTGTGTGCGCATGGCAGTGAAGTACAACAGCAACAGCACACTGCTTCAATTACAACTGGCGTATGTCAGATTCCTTTGTGTGGGCTTCTTCCGCATCAAAAGCTGTTCTCTGTTTTAATTAGCTCAGAGGTGAAATGTATAATACAGCCTGTTGATATGGGCTGAATACTAGGTAAGACTGTAAATGCACATCAACATGATTCATGCACACGTTTGCAGACATGCTTGTAAATTGTACGTCACCTCTTTGATCTGCTTTCTGCATGTTCCACTGCAGTTATCATATTGTAAAAAAACTTAATGTGCTGTGTGTTGATGCGTTCAACACAGAAAAGTAATAAGATGGAACAAAAACGATGTACACACGTGAATTTACAGTTATCCTGAATCAAAAATGATTGGTTATTCATTCAGACTGAAGACTTTAGTCTCGGTCACTCAGATTGACTTGACATGTTTATGTGTTCTTCTGCCTCGGACAAGCACAAATAATCCAGAGTTATTTTGTGACAAATATGCTATGTTTTATCATATTATACTAGAAAGAACATATGAGTTGGTTCTGGTTCTGTTGAACTGCCAGACGAGTCTTGGACTTGATCCTTGTTTGTGCTGCTTTTGGTATTCACTCGCACTCAAGATACCGTAGACCGAGCCTTCTTTTCCATTTTAGCAAGCTTCCCTGACGTATTAGTGAAGTGAAGGTCATCTGGGAAAATCAAATTTGTTCAAAGCTGAAATGTATAGAAAGTAAAGGTTATTCCAGTTCTTAAATTCAGTGTTTGTCCTAGCTTGAAACCTTCTGGATGTTTTAATTGGCTGTGAGGTGAAATGAATCACATGGTCTGTTGTTTTGAGCTGGATAAACAAGCACAGACACACACATACTTAAACCTTTACATGTATGGCACCCTCGACCAGAGCCCTGTTCTGCGCTGTGTATCTCTCACTACTGACAGTATGGTGGGAATTGTGACACGACCAAAACACAGGAAACAAAGATTGATGCATGAGTAATTTCCTGAACACCTGTGGATGCGCCTGCTATACGGGAAGCGTAAACATCTAAAATACAGTGAAATGATGAAAGAGATTTTCTTTTCTTTTGGTTTGGCTCCACTTCTGACATGTTTGAGTCTGGAGTAAAACTCATTATTGAAGGTGCCTTCCACCCAAGTGATTATTCCAAGCTAGTAGTGTACTCAGTATGTCAAAGATGTAGACTATTAAATCAATATCTCCTGTCTGTGACTCTTTGTTTTGGCCCTAAGAGCTCCACAACAGAGACCATGAAGAGGCTGCCCTTCCTGGGCCAGTTTCTTGGCCGACTGTGCTGGAACCCGTATGTCACTGCTGATGGTGAGTGGACCTTCTGAAAACCTTTAACTCTGTCTGTTCTGGGGAATAGTGGATGGATCATTTCCAGACTTGTGTGTTTTTCTGGTGTCTTGTTGCCTGCAGCTACAAGCAGAAGGCTGTTGTTCCAGTGTCTTTGGGGACTGTACTCTGAGCCTCCAAGCAATGCTGTGGAAAGAAAAGCCAACCAGTGGATATGGGTATGCACTGGACATTCAATATCTCTGTTAATAGAAACTTTAGACTGAAGTAAATTGGGTAGATTTATAATATAGATTTTTTTTTTATGTATAAATAAAGGATAAGGTTTAAGAAAAGTGATCTGTGATTGCTTACATGCCACATTGAGTCTCTTTGTGATTCACTTCATCTTGTGCTGCATAAAAAATAAAATAAATCCTAGAAATGTGAGTTGAAACTGAAATTCATGGGTGTTAATCAAGGTAGAAATGGTGCCGCTGTTTCCCAGGTGTTGAGGTGCCAACCCTAAACACAACATCCCTGTTTGTGATTGGATCGTAGTTGCATGTCATTCCCTATCTTTCTCTACCCTAATTTCCTGTCATCTCTACTGTAATCTCTCTAACAAAATATACAATTCCTTATTTAAAAATGTTTTTTATCTAAAAGCTAGGCATCATTTTAAATATTTTGATACCAGTTCCAAAAGAATACCTCAGTTTTGGTACATGATGCATTTTTTGTTACCTTGCGTTGAAGAATGTGTTTTATAATAAGCCAAACGTCGTGTACAGCTGTACAAGAACTTTGCTTGAATGAAATACAGTCACAAATGAGCAAAATTCTTACATAAATCAGGAAATATTTAATCAAAGCCCAAGTAAACAAGACTATGAATGTGGCCGAGCCTCCCAAGAAGGTAAGCTCGAGACCTGTACTGTACTTCCTACGAGATACTGTAGGAAGTACAGTAAGGGTTTATTTTCTTTAGGTAGAAATGGGCAACACAAGTCTGGTGAAAGAAGAAACATTGCTAAGATTATAAATACATTTTGGTCAAAGTTAGTGATGTTTACTTGTTTCAATCAGAATTGTTTAGTGACATTTTATTTCTGACAATGACCGCTTGCTCACTAAGCCTAGCTTACCTGATAAAGAAGTCAATTATGATGCCACATACATTTATTTATCTACTTTCTGGAGTTTCTTTGGCCATGTGGGCCCAACAAGTGGGAATACACAGAGATTAAACATGTAATCATAACTGAGGGAAGCTGGAAAAGGTGGAGACAAAAAACCCGAAAGTATTTCAAATATTTATTGAGAAATGAAGCCACGGTTCCGTCCATTCATAACATTATTTAGTCACTGTACATTCCCTTCCAATGGTCCATCATAGGCTTTTTCTTATAATTTTCAGGGCTGATCTGTTTCTCTGTTTAAGTCCTAATTAATTCATAGACAAATGGATTGACTTTCATCCCTTCAACAAATACTTCTAAAAAGAATCTGTCTTTGACTGCCTTAGGGCTGCTAAAGAGATTTTCTGTCTGATTTACTTTAAATAGGAGTTCTCTCGCCAGTCCTCTGCGTCTCCTCTCCAATGGGACATGGATGATGAATGTGCTAGATTGGGTCTCTGTTAGTCTAAGCCTTTTGTGCCCAAAATTGTAAAACATATTTTGAAGGCATATTAATATTGACTGTTTCACTGCCTCTTGTCACTAGAGAAGGATCAGCCTTTTATTTTGTGGTTAGTTGATCTTGCTCACTGTGTGTTTTCAAGGCGTGCACACAAAGGAGGGAACGAGAACAGAGGGAAGAAAAGATTCAGCAATTTTCAACTTTGAGAGGGTTCACACAGATGGCTTATGAGAAACAATGTGGAACCTTCACATTTTTGCCAGATTAACTGTGTGTTTGTATTCTTTTGATTAATTTCTCATCTAATAAAACATCTTGTTAATTAAAACAGGACCTTGAAAGTAAACCTCGAATTTGCCAGATGGTCTTTGACCCATATGAGGGGAAGCTGAGTGCATGTGTGTGGGGTTGTTTGTGTCTATGGTATGGCTGTGAGTTTTCATATGGGTATATGTCTATAGATGTATGTTAATGTGCACGTGTGCAATGAAGTGGGTACATAAATATTGTTTTTAATATACTTTTTATATCAAGTATAACGTTTAGGAAAAAATGATCTATAATGGCTTTTATGTTAGTGTTCCTTCAATCCCTTTGTGATCACTTTATCTCTGCATGTAAAGCCATTGTTACCGTACCAATTTCTGAAGGGTTTGGTTAGAATTAGGCAGCAACAGTTGCAATAAAGCTTTGGTGAGAGAATCAACTTAGCTAAGACTCAAACTCAAACAAATTCAATCGCAGCCACTCTTGATAAACATTTAAAACAGTTTAGGTTCGAGCAGTATTTTTAGCATTTTATAGAGGTGGTTAATTGTAGCTCAGTGTTTTTAGGTACAGCACTGACGGCCAGAGTTACAGGGTTCACTGGGTCCACTCTTGCTAAAATTGCATGCAAGACTCTACCGGATAAAATGTGTCCAAAGAGCACAAGTACAATAAACTCATAACAAACTCTGTAGTTTCTCCCCATTCTCCTTCTCCTCTTCTCTAAAGACGCTTCCACTACCCACAAATGACAGCAATGGCGGGAAGCACAAAAAACCCCCAACCTATTCAGCGCAGTTCATCCCATCTGGGGGAGCAGGGCAGATGTGTGGTTTTAGGCCAGAGATGGTCTGTCTCTGTGTCTCTCCCTGTGTCTGTGTTGTGTTGGACTGCCTGTCCTGGAATGCAGAATGCAGCCTGTTTTCTGTTAGCCCTGTCTGATCTTGCTCCCCAACATTGTTTTCTTGCTGCCTCCATAATAGACTGAGTGCTAGGTGTCACCTAAATATCGCGTTTGTGTGAGTTCGTTCATGTGCCAACATATGTTTGTATTTGTGCAAAAACGTGTTTTACTACTACTGTATATACTGTTAGTAGCCACCCTTTAAATTATTATAGTGTGCAGAGTGTTTTGCCTTTTCTCCCTCATGTCTTCCCCTCACCCCCTCCCCGTCTGCCCCTCCTCTCCACATCTGAGTGTTCTCACTGGCTTTCATGAATGCTGGGTACAGCCACATAGCTGCAGGCTATGTCAGACAGTCATTAGCTCGATCGGTCTGTTTCTCTACATCCTGTACTGGCGAGGGGACCACACAGTGCTTCAGTAACATGGCATGATCTTTGAGGAGATGACATAAGTAAAGCATGAGAATGTAATATTAGAGGGCTGGAGGATGGATGGTTTGATGGCTTAATCTTTGACGTGTATCTTTACTGACTCTAACACGGTGAACCACAGGTAGGCCCTGGAGCCACTGTGGCTGCTTTATAGTTCTAAAACATGTTTTGGATTCCCATTGGCTGCTACACTCTGTTTTAATTTGGAGATGAAAGTGTCTCTGTCGCAATAATATTTGCCCTTTATCTTTCTCTTGCGTCTTGGGTGGCATCCCTCTTTCAGTAAATTTGACTCACTGAAATTATTTATATTTCTTCCTTTTAATAGTTGGACATTTTTGGGGAAATGTGTTCATTTCTTTTCTTGTGTGTTTAATCCATACACAAACATAAATACAAAAACACCAATTTGTGGTTTAACAGGAGTTACCTGCTGTAAGTATTTCTTGGCTACCAGCAGACATGAGCACTAACTACCCAGCGTCTTGTCGTCACTGAATAGATGCTCCACAGATACTGGGTGGATGGGTGGAAAGAATAAAACAATACATATATTTATATACAACACATGACTGCAAACTGCTATCACTCCCAAATGATTCTAATACACAAACAAACACAAGTTAAAAACGAAATTGAAATTTTGGATGCTCTCTGATGCTAATAAAGGTTTGTTTACATCACTGTAGTTTTGCTCTGGAACCTGTGTTTTTGGTCTTAATTCTCTCCCTAACACTCTTATCTGCAGGTGTTCTATTTAAATGTCAACGTCTTTAATTATGAATGTCAAAATACCGCAAATTCATATGTTAAAAACGTTATAGATTGGACTTTTCATTTAGGACGAAAAGGCACTTTTTTAAAGGAAGAAAACACATTTCCCCCCACAACTAAACGTTTCTTTAATGCACTCTATGTCAGTGCACCAGGTTTGAATGATCATCCTGTCTTTTCCCTCTTTTCCCTCATTTCATCTTCCCTCTTTTTGTCTCTGCTGTTTTGACCATCTGAGGCTATACTTGAATCTTTCATTGGTTTTGGGAGAATTCAATCATGGCTTTGTAATTGTTAACAGGCACCCATCAAAACCAACCCAAGTCTTGGCCTTGTGCATTTTTCTACATCCTCTGTTTTAATTTTAGATTTATGGAAGGATAATTTCTATGGCAGCAGCGTGTCAAGCCCCCAAAGCCAACTCGGTCGCTGTTTTTCCTGTGAGAGAAAGATGACTTTTGACCTAAAGTATTTGCCATCCATCTATCCATTTGCCCTTCATCCCATTCCTCGCGTGACCACACCCGTTCTTTCCCTACTGGAAATGCAGCCATCGCAGTGCGTTCCAGTCTCCCTCTGCGATTCCTTCTAACCAGACCTCCTTCCCTCTCTTATTCCCTGAGCCCCAACTGTGCCTCTGTACCAAGGGTGGGATGAGTGTGATTGGTTTTGAATGTACTCAATGTGCAGGGTTTGAGAGCGCTCAGATGGTAGTGATTGGGGTTGTTTTGTGAGACTATGTGGAGGGTAAGCATCTTAGCGTGCTGTAGGGCCTGGCCAAAGAAACCACACAGCTCCACCAACAGCACAGCATCGCTCCTCTGCCTGAGATTTTGGTTTTTCTCTTTCAGTTTGTTTTTTTTTCTTGTCCTATTTTTATTTTTTTTACGTATTATGTCTGTCTCGATCTTTTTTTCTCCTCATCTCTCGCTGATCTCCTTTTCATCTGCAGTTTAAGAGGGATTTGTACTTTCTTAGCCTAAACGTGTGTGGATGTTTCTGTGTTTTTGATTCACTGGAGTTGTAAAAACAGATGTGTGTTGAAGATGTGAGGCCTTGGCTGATTCTGTTGGATCACACTTTCCAACATGTCCCAGTGAGTCAGCTTATTGTGGTCAAATAGAGAGGACTGTTTCTGAAGTCTACATCAATCCCTTATTCAAAGTACTAGGTTTTTGGGTTTTCATCACACATTTGAGTGAATACCGATTCTTGCCTAACACTTCGACCACTGAATGCTGGGTGGCATGTTTTTTTTTTTAAAGAATGTTGACATTGAACGTAACATAAGTATCTCAGCGTTTTTGTTTGCTCTTGAACGATCTCAGAAAAACATCCCTAATTAACACTTTTTGTAGCAGAAACTACCTAGAAACAGTTGTAGCATGTACCATTATGCTTAACTTAATAACTTACCTTAAAACTTAACTTACAGTACGAGTCTAGTCCCCCCTCCCCCCCGATCCTTCATTATGGTTTGCTTTTTTTCCACAGACAAGAATCAGTTGAGTTTATTAGTCTAGTTTTATCAGTGTATGATGAGGCCCCTTCTGAAAAATGCTTGTAAAACACCAAGACCCTCTGTAAGAAAGAATGCTCATTTCTGGCTCATATGCTGTCCATACATTCTCACTTACTGGAATGCCTTCTCTCCTCTCATGTGGTTCAAATGATGTGATGCCAACAGAGTCATCCTATATTCCAGTAACTAATTAGCTTTGATGTTATGGGCAGATTGTATTAAAAAGTCTCATCCACTGTTATAGATATACACATAAAGTGCCAATAATCTGCTCCACATTGTGTTGCCCACCCTCCCACAGAAAGTGTTGAGTCAGCTTGCTACAGAAGAAGACGATGCAGCAGCGCAGGCATTAGTGAAGCATATGGGTGTACCACCTAAAGAGTACAATCTCAGAGTCCTGAAAAAGGTATTGGCCCTTTATTGCTGTTTGATTAATTCTTGCCTGCATTGATACATACTGTGTGTATGGTAATTACGTCGACCCACATGCAAATATATTCTTTCTTGCATTTCAGATGGTGGCACTGCTGCAGGAAAACATTGGGAGAAGCTGCAATTCTCTGGGCGACATAAATCAGGGGTACGGCACAGTAGAAACTAGGGCTGCAACTAATGACTATATTCACAACTGATTAATCAGCCTTTTTATTTATTTCTTTTTCGATTCACTTCTTGGTCTATGAAGTGAAAAGAAGAAATTATCATCCCAGTTTCCCAGAGCCCAAAGTGATGACCCCATATGTCTTGTGTTGGTCGACTTACAGACCAAAACCCAAAGATATATTCACTTTACAATGCTGTACAACAGAGAAAGCTAATCATCACATTTAGAGAATGTTTGGCATTTCTGTTGCCCAAACCCAAACAATGAATCCATTATCAAAATAGTTTCTGATTAATTGACTTCACCACCAACATCACAGGTAGCATGCATAGTGGTACATAATGTTGTCAACACACAGGTCTTGATTTAAATCTTATTGAAGGTGTGGATTTTGTCATCATTGATCACAAGTTCCAGATAATACAGAATATGTCTATATGTCTCTGTGCAGGTGTTCATGTGAGAGTATTCTGGCCACATCAGAGGCTTGTGTCCCCCTGGTCACGTGTCCTGAGGCTGCTCCTCTCATTGGTGCACTGCTGCAGAAGCCAGTGACTTGTGTCAGGGCAGCACTAAGTCAAGACTTCCTGGATGCTCTGAGCTCTGCCTACTCCAGGTAGGCCAACACACAGGTGCTGAGTTCCTGTTAGGCTGTAACATGTTTTCAGATTGTTTTTCTACGTTTGTGTACAAACACATGTGATGTGTCGCCCCCCCAGCCAACGCTTGTCATTGGAGGAGCAGGCAGTAGTCTCTCTGTGGTATCACAGCCTGTCCAGCCTGGAAGAAGCTGTGCTCAGTCTGCTGGAGTGTGCTGGGTCAACACCACAGAAGCTACAGCAGCAACTGGCGAAGTCACTGCTGGTGGGTCATTTTTTTATTATAACCCTTAAAATCACGAATTGTAAATGATAAAGTCATGCATTTCTGAACAGAAATATCTGTTCTGTCAACGTCCTCATTTAGGGCTGCAACTAGCAATTATTTTCATAATTATCACTTCATTTCATCGTCGGCATAATCTGCATATTTTCACAAATAATTGTATAGTTTAGCAAATGTCAAATTGTTAAAATATGCCCTTCACAATACCTCACATCGCAATGTGAGATCTTCCAATTGCTTGTTTTGACCGACCATCAATCCGAAACCCACATATATTGGGTTATATACATATAACCCTAACATATATTTAGTTTACAATGATTTAAAAAAACTGAAAACGAGAGTAGATCATCACATTTGAGGAACTGGAAACTGTGATGTTTGGCATTTTTTCTTGAAAAAACGATAAACCGCTCAAATAAAATAGTTATTTTGTTGGTCTGGTTTTGTTTCAAACCAGTGATGTTTATGCAAGTGCGCAGTCAATCTTGTGGTTTAAATCTCATATAGTAACATCATTTACCTCCACGAACAACAACTTTGGCAGCATCATCCTGGGCCAAAGTATACTGTACTGTATTTGGAGCGCTGAGACTGTAATCAGATCATAAGAGTGCATATCAAGTGTATGAAAAATATCCACTAATCTCAACAAACATCCGCTGGTGATACTGTCGACTAACTAATGATGGCCTCGTTTTTTCTTTGCTGTTAGAGTTGGAGGGAATCTTGTGCCTTTGCGCTGTGGCATTTTCTGAAAATGTACCACTGCGTGAATTTGCAGCATTTAATACTGTTGATAAGCTGGTGACACATTGCTGCCGTTAAATGGTTTTGTTACATACGTACTTTGACTCATCTGCCCTGAATTACAGCGTCTCACATCAGAAATCACTGCACACTCCGTATGTGTTCCTACCCGCTCCATTTTAAACGGCTTCGTAAACTGTGAAGCCAAACCGTTCGAATGTAAGGCCTGCTCATTTTATAATGAGGTATGGGGTTGTAGTGTTTTCATGTGCATAGTTCTTGGAAGCGTTCTGTCGCTTTATATGGTGGATCTTTATTGACAGTTTTTGCCTCGCTAACTCGCACCGTTTGGCTTTGCTCTGCATGCGTCTCACATCATTTGGCTTGTGCTACACAGCCTTTACAGTGCTGGGTAAGTACTGAACTCTCTGTCACTTGAGTGCTTGGCCACTCCTCACTTCATATAACTGAAGATCATGCCCGGTTCAAAAGCCAGAAGTCATTTTTGATTCATAGATTGTTATGACGAGCTATCGAAGATGCTTTCTACAATGCAATCAGAAAATACCAGCAGTGATTTGTGTTCTTCTCACTAGGCCACCAGGGAATTCTTTTTATCCCACAATAACATGGAACATGCTAGACAAATTAGTGTAGCTGTAGCAAGGATAACAATAAGATAATGAAATGTGTCACTGAAACCAGACCGTTCAAGAAAACACTGAAATTGGAAGTAAGAATGTATACAACAAACCAGATCTATATCTAGAGTAATTATTCACAGAGTAGGCATGACACCAAATTAGAGGGAGAGGAGTGAATTCATCTATTTGGACATGTTTTCTACAAATTGTTTGTGCAAAACGTTTGTTACCAGAAATACAACACCTTGTGTGTATCCTGTTTACCGAGCTAGGAAACTGATTGGATTGCATATGGTAGCTATAAATGCCAGCGGAACTCTGGTGGGGGAAACGAGAATTTACCTGACATTTAGCTTCCCGTTAACTTAGGTAAAGTCTGTCCGTTATGTCACTCTTGTTTTCCCGGAGTGAGAGTCCACTTGAGCTGTGCACACAACGGGCGAGCAATGCACACTTTTCCAGTTTAGGAACCGCTCTCAAACATTAACATAGATTGGAACACACTGGTGTACGTGTGTGTGTGAATCACCTGCACTACGTATGCCTGCCTGTTGATTGCACTGGATTCCATCATCTTGAGTTGTGGGATGTTGGAAAGAGAAGTTCTGCAACCAATTTAACTGTGTGAGAGGGAGAGAGACGGAGAGGCAGTCGTCGACTGTTTACTTCGCTGTGTCGCCGTTGATCTGTTCGTTTACCCGCTCATCCATCTCTGATTGACCTCTTTCTTTATTACCTTGCTAGTTCACACGCACGCATGTAAGCAAGCACACACACACACACGCCTCTAGTCGATGTGCTTTGTTTATGATATTGCATCTGGTATAGCATGTCTGTGTTTAAGAGAGCAGGAAGCGTACGTTTAGGTTTCACTTAGCCTTCAGATTGTTTGGATGTCAGATGTGCGTTTCACACGTGTGTCTGTATATGCAAGTCTGTGTCGGCGTACACGTGTGCAAGAGCAAAAAAAAAACGAGAGGTGTCTCAGCCAGCTGGCTTGTGGCTGTCCTCGCCCCCCCTTTCACTCACTTGTTTAAACTGCAATCAAAAATGGGAAACATGAAATTAGGCCCGCATTCCTCATTTTTGGCTCATCCCACCCCCCCTGCGAGCCAGTGAGAGTCACAGGTCCAATAACAACAAACACTCACTTCCTGGGCCTTACTGCCAAAAACAAGGATGTTTGTTGTGTGCTGTAATTGACCCTCCTTGACGTGTTAGCAGCAAGGTATGGAGGAGGACGCTCATCTGTTTTCACTAGGGGGAACCACGACAGTCGGCACGCTGGCATGCAAACCCACATACGCAGAATCACGCTGACAATTCACAAACCGCGTGCCAGCGTGTTGCGGGAAGCCCACGCGATCGGTTACACGTTAACCCTGATTTGTTTGATTAATGCTGTTTCCTGACCTGAGAGAAATGTCAGAACCGAGGGTGAAAGCATTTGATTTGTGTTGGAACATCGTAACGACACCATTTAAACACTGGGTGGTTTGTTCTTACTGACCTCACTGAGGCTGCAATTGGTCTGTTACTCTGGCACAAATTTGTAGAACCAGGTTGTAGGTTATTAGTACATGCGTGGCCTTAATGTATTCTAATCATTGTAACATATGGTTTATTAAATTTGTAACTACTGACAAAAATGTCAGGTTTTGAATTAGCTGTGACTAACTCAAATAAATAGAACGCTTGCTCATAACTGACTTTCTGACCCGCCGTTTAGTCTCTCTGCTTCTGTATTACACTGCAGGATGTAAGCCTGTAAGGTAGACTACATGCTGCCCCTATAGTGAAGCGTATGTCCCTATATAAGAGTGTGTTTGTGTGTGTGTGTGTGTGGGGGGCAGAATAATTAGGGACTAGAAGATATTTAAACATGGAGAGGGAGGCAGACGTGAACAGTACAGATGTTAAATGTTTGCGCTGGGGCGTTTTAGAATGTGTTAAATCTAAAACATATGATGAGTGTGCATTAGGCGGGGATGAGAGAGTAAGTGTGTGTATGTGTGTGTGTGTGTGTGTGTGTGTGTGTGTGTGTGTGTGTATGTGTATGTGTGTGTGAAGGAAGGACTGACAGTGGTAAACTGAGTGGTTAATGGGAAAAGAGTTAGAACAGGGAGGAACCGGGGGGGTCTTTGGCAGGGAGGTTTGTAGACGATGCAACAGTGACACCCAGTGTCCATGAAAAACATGATTGTACAGACGTCATAAACGTGTGTTTTTGTGTGTTTCAGCCTAAAGCCTGTGCTCAGCACTGCTCCATATTCTTGGTTGTAAACGACATCTTCAGGTGAGAGTTAGTGTGTCGTCTTGAGCTCATGTGTTTGAGTGTTGTGTTTTTGGTTGATGTAACATGTTTTGGCCTGCTGAAAACTGTGGATGTGCTGCGGTGGAGTACATTCTAATTGTACGCGTGCGTGTGTCCAACAGGTCCATCCTTAAGCAAGCTGACGAGAAGGGGTCTTTTAAGTATCTTATTCAAACCTTTACCAGCTGTTTCCTCAGGGAACACGCACTGCTGCAGCATCAGGTAGGCCTCGAGTTCTCCCCAAAAGAAAACCTGACATAAATATTTCATTCTTTAAGGCTGCAACTTAGTTCTTTTCATTATCAATTAATCCTGTCATTTTTCCATTTTTTGTTTTATAAGATACACAAAATTGTGAACATTACAAGTTTCTAAAGTGCACGTTAACATATTGACATTTCTTGTTTGGTCCGACCAACAGTCCAAAACCTAAAGGTATTTAGTTTACTGCCATAGGAAATAACAGAAAAACAGAAACTCTTGGCAGGAACAGGAGATTTGCTTCTATTTTGCTTGAAAAATTACAAACAACATTTTTGCAGATACATTATTATTATTATATCAACTGACTAATCAATGAATCAACTGATCTTTATAGCTGTAGTTTAAAAAATGAAGTTTAAAGATGAATATTAGAATTTGAAAAGTCTCGTCCATTAATTATTGTGTTGAGGGATAAAATCCAATTCCATGTTTTCTTGTCACCACTCCACCACGCTCCAAAATAAAATGGCACCACTGAGAGCTTTGGTGCCACAGAAAATAGGAACTCCACCTGCTGTAACACATTTAAAAGTTTACAACACGTTTATTTTTTTCTCCTTCTCCAACAAAAGCATGGTTACGTTTCTGCCGCAGGCTTAGATGCACACACAGGGTGAGGGACAATTACTCTGCAGGCCAGTTCACTTAACTTTGATGAATGCTCCATATCATTATCACTTGATCTCCAGCCGGGAGCTCTCTGCTTCCACACAACACACACGCACTCACACACACACACACACACACACACACACACCACGATTCACACCCCTGCCTCGTAGACAATAAATGCAAATCGCTTTTAAATCATCAATTTGCAGGTAATAACTTTATAAAACACCTGCAATGTGTGGAAACCACTCTGAGCTGTTGCTGACACTGATGTGTCACTATGTACATTTCAACTTTGACTCAGGCGCTCAGCCCCCACAGATATCTTTCTATATGTCGTACAGGGGACCTTCAGCAACACATCCTGTGTGACTGTAGGGAATTATCATAATTTCGTCATTCGCATGTCAGCCATTATTGTCAGAGGCCAGAAAACAGAAGCGTTACGACGAAGGTGTGATGCATTACCTGCTTTGAGAATATAGCTCTACCCCTTTCCGCCTCTCTTAACCAGTAGATGGCAGTGCTGCAGTGTATTTACAGTCTGTAAATGGCTGTAGTCACACTGCACTAAGCGCCACCTATTACACGCTACATTACACATTAGCACCTACTGTATCACTGTTACACAGCCTCCCATTTAAAATGTCATTTTTCAGGCTTTCAGAGCGCAGTGATGTACGAGTTCAAGGAAAGCATGATTTACATTTATGAAGCTGCAGGAAGATTTGTGCTTTGTTTTGTTTCAGACGAGTGTATCTTTGAAGGCCTTGTTCCCACAGTCGCCTCAGAGTCTGCTGGTTCCTCTCTTGACCCTGCCGTCAGGTCAGTGTGTACATACACGCTCATCTGTGTGTGTGTGTGTGTGTGTGTGTGTGTGTGTGTGTGTGTGTGTGTGTGTGCGTGTGTCTGCTTCTGGATATTTCCCTCTGACACAATGCACAAAACCCTGTATTGTGAGGAAAACGTCTATTCAGGTATTCTTTAACTGTGTGTCAACAGAGATTTCCTGCTGCAGAATGAACGGGTTCTTGTGTGTCATGTTCTTGCTAATCAATTGCAGTTAGCTAACAACTCTGTTTAGTGTTTTATGTCAAATATAAGAGATTTACTTAATGTGGAAAGTGAACAGAAGTTAGCTTATACATTATCAAAATGAGCAAAGTGTCATTACTCATATGTAATTTATACAGACGTTTAATGAGTTGCCTGTTTTGTAGAAACTACATTTATCGTGAATAACTGAACCCACTGATTCACACAAACACTCTAATAGAACTTTATACGCTTCTGATTAAGAAGAACCTATCTGTGCTGAATATGTAATACATGTGTATGTATGGGAATCCTTTCTATTGAAGGGAAGCACAGTAGGTGAGTGCAGGGATACAGCGCATTGCTTATCAGTGTGTGCCCAGACCGGCCTGTAGGCAGGAATGATTTACATGAATGGGGCCATTTAGGGACACACTTGAGCTCAGCCAGAACTCTGAGTTAATTATTAGTGTGTGTGTGTGTGTGTGTGTGTGTGTGTGTGCGCGTGTGCGCACACGGTGAAGGGCAATTTTTCACTGGAGACTGAATGGAAATGGTACTGTGAAAAGTGGTAGATTTGAGGTTTTATCGTGATTTGTGCTCCCTCTGAAAAAGTAATAAATTAAGACCGAGCATTGCACTGTTAGAACACAGCCTGGCGGGAAGACCCGGATCAAGATATGAAGCGTTTGAAAGAAAAATTCGAGTTTGTGATAGGTGTCATTCAGGTGGGGTTTGAGTACAACATGTAGTCTGTGGTAGGTATGTTGTTTCTCACAAAACAATGTGGCATGTGACAAACACCACTCTGGCACTTTAAGCAATTAAAAATAATGGCTGGAAAACAGGAAAAAGCAATTGGAAGCAAAAACAGTATCTGATCCGGTTCTGCTTGGAAAACACTTATATTTGGAACGTTCTTTCACATGCAAATAAGACTCGTCACCCTCTGCACAGCAGCATTCCTTTAACGGTGACCAGCTAGCTGGCTTTGAGTTTTGCGAGCACTAATTGATATATAACGTGCTACAAGTAATCATTGTGTGTGTGTGTGTGTGTGTGTGTGTGTGTGTGTATCTGGATCTGTTCTTGCAGAGATGCCTCGGGAGGCCTGGAGACATCATCTGAACTGGCTCAGTGGCTCATTACAGAGACTGACAGAGGAGGAAGAGGAGGGAGACAGAGGCAGCAGCAGCAGCAGCAGCAAGTCAGAGTGAGAACGGCTCGCAGAAAGAATGTGTTAATGTGCGTCTGCTTACCAACTTACCGAACGCCTGTGTGGTGTTCTTATTTCCATTAGCTGCCGTTGAGGGGGCGGTTAGTCAGATACTTTCCCCCCTGCATCACAGCAGAGAGGTCCTGGTGCACCGCGTGGCTCCTCCAAGCGCTCATTAGAGGCTCGGGGAAGAGAGGGCCGTGACGAAAAACAAGTGTTGGAAAGCGCACTAAGGGCGAGAAAGGGAATGCAGCAGCAGAACCGGAGAAGCAGGAAAAGATACCACATTAGCCCGATATTACACAGAGAAGCAGCGAGCGAGTGAGATGGTTGGATGGATGTGGAGAAAAGGAGGATAGGGGATGTGGATAGAAAACAGAAAGCAGTTGATGTCCCAGGGATGGAGACGGCTGACTTGATGCCCTCCAGATGCGGTTTTTAACAGGGCCCATTATCCCCACCACCGCTCCATTCCGGAGCTCCATGCAAAATTCCCCAAACATTGTTCGAAGCCAGTGGTGGGAAAGTCGTATGTTGTGTTGCTCCGAGCGAAGACGCAGCTGCCAGGGCCCTGCAGAGGGCTGCTGCTGTTCGCATTCGAGAGCCAAGGGGAAAGTGGGGAGACGAGGAAGAGAGCTCTAATGATGGTATTAGGGAAATTTGAGCGAGAGATCCTTATCGCTCTTCCAGCTTCAAGTCATAGTCTCATTGTTGCAGCTGTGGCTCGGTTTCACTCTGTAGCAGCTTTCTCTTTCTGCCTCAATCTCAGTCCATCTTGCACATTTTTTATTTTTTTATTTTTTTACATTTTACAGTAATCTGACACTCTCTCCTCTCGCTGTCTCCCTTTATTCTTTCAGGGCTGCAACTAACTGCTATTTTAATTATTGATTCATCTGCTGATCAATTGTGTAGAAATTGTCCAGAGAACGGCGAACAGTACCCGTCGCAGCTTCGAATGACTGGATGTTTTGCAACCAAAATTCCAAAACATAAAGATATTCTGTTGGGTGCCATTTAAAAAAGAAGAAGAAAAAAAGAAAAGGAGCAAATGTTTTCGGGAAGCCGCAATCAGAAAGCCAAAGACAAAAAAAGCAGAGAGCTGGGGCTCGTATAATCAGAAAAAGTACAAAAAGGGTTTGCACACCCAAATCTCAAATCCAATTTCCCCTTTATTTGAGCTCTCAGTTTTGTCCTGCCACCTTCACTCGTTTGTGGCGGGCCACATAGAGAGTGAAGTATCATGAAACTTTAGGGTCGATTTTGTAGATGTGCTATAAAAGTGCCCGCCCCCTTACTGTCGTGCCACAGCAGAGAACAAGTAATGAGATTCAGGATCCATCTCTGTCTCTCTTTGATCATCCATTGTTCCTGCCAGTGGGGGGCGGGACTAATATTACCGGCAGCCACTCAGAGTTGTGCCTCGTTAATAAAGCTCTGATGTTAGAGGGTTCGTGTGGCGCGCAGGGAATCAAAGCGTTTTATGAAATCTTTGGTGAAAAAAGGATCAGCAGAAGTTATTCTTAATTGTTGGAACAACTTGATTGTAAATGACTGTTGTGTTTTACAACAGTCATTTGGGGAGTAACTGGAGAAAGAGAAAGTTGCACATACACTATTCACAAACATACCTTGGAAAAACTGAGGCTGGGATGGTTTTACTTGCCAGGCTGTTTAACTAAATTAGACCACCCCCGTTCATTTGTAGATATTAAAAGCGGTTTAGAGCTCTGCTAGCCTTATAGACTTGGTGTAATGCTTTGTTTTTAAACCACCATTACAAACTGAAATACTGAAATCTTATCACACGGTCCACTTACTTGGTTCTTATAGAGTTTTCAGCCACATCTCATGGCCTTCATCCGCAGATTGAATTTGCTCAAAGGTGCTTTAGTTGTTATTATGTGACCCAAGTATAACATTCTGGTCACGTGAAATTTCAATCCACCGATGAAGGCGATAAGACAAGTTCTGGAAAATTCAAGTATTTGTACTTTGCAATAAGATTTGTTTGGGTCAAAATGCTGGTTCCAAGGCCAAGAATGAATGTGTAAACTCAAGATAATTAATGCTTTTTGCTGTAAATAATGTTTATTTTAATGTAACTGTGCTCTCTGGTGAGCTGCAGTGTCATTTGGAACCAAGTGTTGGGGCATTTCTCTGCCTGTAGCGTTCACTGGTTCCCCTCCTGTCCTGTAGGGGGCACCACAAAGTGTTTGAGGCCTGGTTCCTGCTGGTCCAGTGTTCCCAGTGGGTGCAGGTGGCTGTCCAGCTGCTGGTGACATCAGGGCCTGAGGAGTGCGCTCCCCTCCTGTGGCTGCTGACCTTCTACCACCACCCCACCAACAGGGGGCACCACCGAGCACTACAGCTGGTGAGGTTTTCTCTAAAAAGCGAAATTATTTTCATTTATCTAGTTCTTCATTTTTTTATTTTTTTTTGCCATGCTAGCAGAGTGGGTCAGTGGAGTGCGATGTTGATAGGTCCAAACCGAAATATCTCAAAAACTATTGGATGGATTGCCGTGACGTTCGTGGTCCCCAGAGGATAAATCCTAAATCATTTGCAGATCCTCCGATTTTTCCAAATACAAAACATTCTCATCAGCCCAGCTGTTCTTTGTGTTTAGCGCTAATTAGCAAACGTTAGACTGCTAATGGTGAATATGGTCAAATATACCTGCTTAAACCTCAACATGTTAGCATTGTCATCGTGAACATGTGGCCCTTAGCATTTAGCACCACTGTGCCTAGCTAGGCACTGTGCTGCTGCTCCTGCATTGGCAACACTGCTGTAGCTAAGTGGTTGAAGAACAACACCGTAATGAAGTTCTGAGGTTTTATATGACTGGAAAAGGAAATAGTGTCAGATAGTCAACCTATGGAGAGTGCGCAGTATCATGACTCAACATAACAATGTGGACGCTCTGCAATTGTCTTCTGGCAGGTGCGTCCTGTCGTTGAAAGCCAAAACAAATAACACATTAAAGAATAAATTATGGACGACCCCTATACGAGGGAGATAATGAGACAGCGGCGGGGAGAGAGAGAGAGAGAGAGAGAGGGAGAGAGAGAGATACAGATGAGGGAGGGGAGCCGGGGTGAAAAGGGTGATGTAGTATTGATTTCCCAGTGAGTGTCTGGCCAGCTGGCTCCGAGATTCATCTCCCCGTCTCCTCCTCTCGTAACTCCGGGCGACTCGCCGCCACCGCCACCATCTCTCCCGTTGCAACTTTGCGTTCAACTCGCACGCTGGTTGCCTTTGCGCGTCATTTGTGAATTACTAATCTGTTGATTTGTATTTGCAGGAAGTATGTTTGAAGCGATGCTTCTTGATTCCAGCGTGGTCTGTAAACAGACGTCTGTCAGCTGACCTTAAATGTATCACGTGACCTGATGTTTCCAGGCACCTGCCAAAGAAGCGCGGGACAACCTGCACTCCCTTTTCTTGGTCACAGCTCGTCCTCTTCCTGTTGACCGCCTGCAGTCATTGATCGCTCTGCTGTCGCCTCAACCCCAGCAACCATCACTGTCTCCGTTATTGATCCTCAACCTCTTAGTCAACTTTGCCGCTTTCTCCCGACAGTCGCTGAGCGGATCAACAGAGATTTTCCAGACGGTGAGGACGTTTTTCCTCCTTTCATCCGTTTCCAAATTCATCAATCCACACGTCCCAGTGGTTAGACACTCATGCACATCACGACTCACTGTACATTGTGATCTTGAGACTGATCCTGAAAACAGCAGTTGAAAAAAAAAAAAAAAACTATCTCACCATAATGTCCACTTAGTTTTAGTTTAATGTACATGAAAGTGAAAACAAAGAGCCAATACCTTGTTTTTAGTAGTAACCAATTGGGTTATGCTTAGGTTGTTTATGACACAATTGAATTCTGCATTTAATATTAGATATTACTATTACTTCGATTCTCAGAGGAAATTATTTTTGCATCCCAAATCTCTCATTCCATGTACACCACCTGGTTTTTGGATTCTTATTATTTAGATGTGGAGACATACACAAGAGTGAACTACATTTCTGGAAGTTTAATTTAAAGTTCATATCTAGAATGATCTCGATCATCATCTAGCTGCTGAATTTTACTTGACTTATTTGCTGGTAAAGCCTTTTCGGCCCCCATCACAGGCAATATATCTCTGTGTTTGTGTGTCCGCGCGGTTCCAGGTGGTGGATCGGTCTGGTCTGGTTGATGAAGCAACACACACGCTCGGCTCACTGGAGCTCAGACTAAACGAAGGAAGCTGCTCGTCGGGCGACGCCAGCAGAGTCCGTCTCAGGATTGAGGCACTACAGAACACACTAACACACGTGCGTGCAGCGTCGAGCCCGGCTGAGAACCAAGCGCACCCACTCGCGCACACACACACACATTAATGCACACAACCACACAGCAGTGAGTTCATCCTTGGCTCTGGGCACCTTTGCTGAATGACAAATAGCCACGTTCTCGTCTTGTGGAGATATGCTGCGGTAAAAATGACAGGAGTGTGTCAAAGCAGCAAGGCGAGGAACGTTTATGTGGAGAGGCCACAATTATATACACACACACACACACACACACACACACACACACACACACACACACACACACACACACACACACACAAAAAAACGCACAC